>CM033642.1:172231902-172314902 GCA_019512145.1 Engystomops pustulosus | reverse complement strand
TTTCATTCAAAACAGTATTTATCGCAAAAAGTAAATTCTGAAAATTGGAAAATCGCTATTCGATTTGTAAACCGCGCGACACAAAATATATTATCCAGACATTTCAAAAGTTCTAAAAAGTAAAGTAGACATATGGGAAATTTTATTCGCATCTTATTTAGGTGGTAAATCTATCTACCTGAAATGTAATGATTTCGAATTTCAAAAAAGTTATTTTTTTTCAAAAAATTCATCATTTTTTCTTTATTTTTGAAAATAAATGCAAACTTACAGCCAAATTACCACTAAAAGTACAACATGTGGGAAAAAAAAACAAACAATCTCAGGATCGCTTTGATAAGTAACAGTGTTCAAAAGTTATAACCATATAAAGTGACACAAGTCAGAATCCAAAAAATGGGCTGAGCCTGAGCTATAAAATGGCTGTGTCCTTAAGGGGTTGAAACAGAGAAAATGTTATCAAGCCTCTTTTCTACTTGTATATGCACAAATGCGTTGAAATGTGAGTGAAATAAATGATAGGTCTTTCATAAAATTCTTACCTTGAAGAGTTGTACACCAATACAGGAAACATGAACTGCAAAAGAGTTGTTACAAGAACAATATTCCCATGGTTTTTATATGCACCAAATACCACACTGGACCACATGCTGTTGAAAGAAAAAAAAGAGTAAAAGTACATGAGAAAACAGGAAAAACATTAAGATATATAAGAAAAACTATTTCATGTGCCTAATGCATATACAGAAAATCTGCAAATACTGCAAATGATATTTTTTCAGTGATCCTGCTTGCTTATTGACTATAATTTAAAGTCTGACACTTCCCTGCTATAGCTGCATTTGAATAGTAGGCAACTTAAAAGGGAACCCGTCACCACTATTTTAAAAAATACAGCTAGTGGCAGTTCCTATAGAGTTCTAGTAACTATCTGACACCCTGTTTGTAGCTAAAAATTATTCCCCTCAATCCCCAAAATCAAGTTATAATCTTGCCTGGTATCTATGCAGCTTTGAACGACCCATGGGTGTTGGCCTAATGTCATGTGACCAGGGTGACATCATCAGGTCCTTGAGCTACTTAACCCCTAACGCTCTGCGCGTAGCTCTCCGGCGCAGAGGTATAAGGGATATATGAAGAGGGCTCACGGGCTGAGTCCTCTTCATACAAAGGTGGGGTTTTTGCTTGCACCGATCGCGGCTATTAACCCCTCCGTGCCCGCCGGCAAAGTCGCCGGAGGCATTTAAAAGACGGCGCGCGTGGGCGCCGCCATCTTTGTTTTGATCGCCGTGCCCCCAAACGTCATCGGGGGCGGCGATCGGTTGCCATGGTAGCCTCGGGTCTTCGTTTGACCCGAGGATCAATGGCTTCTGCATATGCATTACATGAGCCTGTGTCTCATTGTAATGTATAGTATGCCAAAATGCCATATATTGCCAAAATGCCATGTATTGCAGTATATGTAGGAGCGACTACTGTCTAGGGTTATATGTACCCTAGATGGTCTAAAAAATGTGAAAAAAAAAAAAAAAATTAAAAAAAAAAAAAATGAATAAATATTTAAAAGTTCAAATCACCCCCCTTTCCCTAGAACGGATATAAACATAATAACAGTAAAAATCCACAACATATTAGGTATCACCGCTCCCAAAATGCCCCATCTATCAATATAAAAACGGTTACGGGCGCGGTGACCGCCGAGGCGGTAAATGGCGCCCAATGTCCGAAATGCGACTTTTTACACCTTTTACATAACATAAAAAATGAATAAAATGATCAAATGTCGCACAGACCTCAAAATGGTAGCAATGAAAACGTTGCCTCATTTTGCAAAAAAGTATGAAAAAGTTATAGCATCAGAAGATGCAATTTTTTTTTTTTTTCTTTTTGTACACATTTGTTTAATTTTTGAAAATGTATTAAAACAACAATAAAACTATATAATTGGTATCACCGCGATCGCACCGAACCAAAGAATAAGTAGGCGTGTTTTTTTGGAGCGAAGAGTGAAAGTCGTAAAAACTACTGAGCCCACACAAGAACGTGACGTTCACTTTTTCCCCATTTGGAATTTTTTTTCAGCTTCCAGTAGATGGCATGTTAAATAAAATAACATTACGGGAAAGTAAAATTTGTTACGCCAAAAATAACCCTCACACAAGGTCTGTACACGTAAAAATGAAAAAGTTATGGATTTTTGAAGTTGGAGAGCGAGAAATGACCGAAAAACCCTGCGTCCTTAAGGGGTTAATATAAACTATACCCCATGTACATTTCTGACCACATAAACAATCACAGTATCCTGGACTCTTCTCTCTCATGCAGCCTGCTGTGATTTCATGTGATAATATGCTGTGATTTCATGACATATATGCTTAGTGTAGAGTTCCACATGCTACAAAAGCTATGGGACCTGTGAAGATGTCACCCTGTTCACAGACATTAAGACAGCATAGAGATATAGGATGGGAGGAGCTGATGGATTCAGCCCGAGGGCCACGCCCACCTGGACTCGCTGTAGCCATGCTATTTACCAGATAAACTATAAATTCAATATGGGAATTCAGGGGCTAATTTTTAGCTACAAGCAGGGTTGTCAGATAGTTACTAGAGCTCATATAGGAACCTGTCACTACCTGTATTTGTGAAAATAGTGGTGACGGGTTCCCTTAAGAAAAAGCAAGCACCATGGGCTACAAAAGCAGTTCACATTTCTTCTTCGAATCTTTGCACACTTTTCCTTCTTGGCTGGGTTCTAAGTATTGGCACAGAGAACAGGTCCCATTCCTTAGACTACTACTAAGTCATAAATTAAATATACACCATTACACCACCACTGACTTAAAGTGGTTGTCCGGAATCAAACTTTCATGCCTCTTTGCACTCTATGGACCAGCTGCAGATGCCTAATATACTTCACTTACCTGTTTTGCATTCCTCTGCTTTACACACTGACTTGCATTGTTTTTGTCACTTCCTCACTTTTGCAGCTTCTGTAGATACCACACCCTCTTTCTCCTCCATCTGTAAATACCATACCCCCTTTTTTTCTTACCTCTTTAGTCATCACTCCTTTTTTATCCTCCCTCAAAATTCCCTCACTGATAACCCCCCCTCCCCCTGTGACATCAATCTCTTGTTTTCTCTTGCTTTCTTTTTATAAGGCGTGTCTGTCCTTCGTGGCTCCTGTTCTGTAATGATCTGCCTCCTGAATGTTCTCTTCTCCCTATATGATAATCTCTCCCCTCTAGTTCTCATGTGGTCTTATGACTCTCTCTTCTCCTCTCTCTCTCGTGAAAGCAGCAATGAAGCAGGTTTTGAGTGAAAGGGGAATAGATTGTAGAGAGACAGATTGTTCAACTGACAACATCCCCCATCGGGGCATAGCTTTTTGGCCTTGGGGCAGCTGATTCCCTTAGAACCTCAGTGGCTGGCTGAGCGGGGCCTAGCACTCATCTGGGTCATGGTCCTGGGGTACTGGAGGAACAAGCCTATCTCATGCCGGGCAGGTATCTGGCAGTAAATTTGCAAGAAAAAGGGGATGCAGCAGATGAATAATAGTTCTTTCTGGGGCACTCCCAATGTAGGTCTAGGGATCCCTGAGTGATGGTAAATGGGGCGCCATTGATGTTAGTAGCCTTTAAGCATGGATTGAAAAATGAACTTACAGTGCCTTTATTCCAGAATATGGCACAACACACTGGTATAGATAGCTTCAGGCTGCAGATGATGTGCTGCTTCAGCAGCAGGTTTGTGCCTTATCAATATGTGCACCTTTGTACTGATAAAACATGATAACATCTGATGTTCCACATAAATAACATTCTTTCCCCAGGAAGATATTATACCTGAATTATCCAGATTGACTTCCTCAATTGGTCCCAAGTTAATAAATGATTAATGGAGCGCAAATAAAGTTGGATGTGTTAATGACATCATTGTGCTATGCACAATTGGTGGTGATCAGGAACTATCCAATGAAATATTCTTTTGCACATGTGAGCCGTCTTAGTGTCTCGTAATATCTAAATGATGTTGCGCATACTTGATATTTCGTATCCGGATTATTTAATGCACTCCTACTTTATTTATCCATACGGAAGAAAAAACGGCACTCCCGTAGTCAATGCAGGAACGCTTTATTAAGGAAGGTATCAGCCAGGTGATGCACGCCATGGAAGCGACGGGCCGTTCGCGTTGTACGCTTCTCAAGCTCTTGATTTCATAAGCGTTCCTGCATTTTGACTACATGTTGCTGTTTTTCTTTTCGAATTGGATTGTCTACTTGTGTCAGTTTGGACATTTCCCTGCAGCGGAACTTGTTTTGTGCTGGTTTCATGTTCAGTTGTTGCTGCTTGACGCGGATATGCTGTTTGCCTGTGACCAGGCTGGTTGATGGTCTTCTGCCTCTACGTCTCTCTACTTTATTATTGTCATTATTTTATTCTTTTTCTTCAAAACACAATATTGATCCCAAGCGGGGCGTAACTTAGGGTGCAGATGTTGCAGTCGCACCCGGGCCCAAGAGTTTTTTAGGGGGCCCTTACGGTGTCACTTTCCCATATGTAGAAGGCTATTACTATAAACCATACATTATAGTCGAGGGGCCTGGCACACTTTGCACTGGGGCCCACAGCTCTTGTTACGCCACTGATCCCAAGTTGGGTTAGCTATTGAATATTCCAGCTCTCAATTTTTATTCCAGGATAGCGTTGGCATTATTAATTATTCAGATATCAAATTTATATACTTTTAGAGGCTCCTCTTCTCTTATAATGATTAACACATAGTATGAATTTTTGTGGAAAACTATGCTTCAAGGTGTAAACATTTAATCATCATGACTGTTTTTCAACGTTTATCTTATATATAGGTGAACCTTTGTTTACATAATTGTATTTATATTATGGAGGGGGTTGAGAGCCTTCGTGCCCATTAATTATGTTTTTGGAGAACCTATATATTGTGTGTAAATCTCATGAAAATCTTCGATATGTTACTATTTATTAGGAGGGTTGGAGGACTTGATATTTATATTATATATAGATGTTAATTAGTTTTATCCTATTTGAGTTTTATGAACACGAAAGAACAGCTCCAGACCTCCATCTTCATATAAAACTTCAATTTTTATTTGCCGATATTAAACATACAGTAGATTCACACGGGTCACATGCTTTTTTTTAGTCAAGTTTTTATATGAAGAAGGACGTCTGAGTCTGGAGCTGGTCTTCGTTGTTCATAACTTTCCGCCCTCCAAGAAGCTGGGAGATCCATGCTCGATCGGTCTATCAGTGAGGAATCTGCATTCCAGGTGAGCTGACTTCACTCTTTTGCTGTGGACATTATGGGGTCATTTTACTAAGGACCCGATTCCGCTTTTCCCGACGTGTTACCCGATATTTCCGATTTGCGCAGATTTTTCCCTGTATTGCCCCGGGTTTTTTGCGCACGCAATCGGATTTTGGCGCATCGGCACTGGCATGCATGCACGGAAATCGGGGGCGTGCCGAATGAAAACCCGACGGATTCGGAAAAACCCTGCATTAAAAACGCAAAATGTCGCGGAGCTTTCCACTTACCTTCATCCGGATAGGCCGGTGTATTTAAGTGCGTCCAATGCTTTCACGCGCAGCACCACCTGGTGGACGGCGGAGGAACTACCTTAATGAATCCCGGCCGGACCCGAATCAACCGCAGAGAACGCGCCGTGGCGATCGCGACCGGACCGGTAGGTAAATCTGCCCCTATGAGTTTTACTATGTTTTTAATTATTAGCCATTTAGTTACATTAACGCCACTTAAAATTTGCAAACATAATTTACATTTTTTATATATTTATTATCAGGTGTTATGTATGAGAATTATAGTATTAGGGGGTTCAAGTTTGGGGTGTATGTTTGGTGCACATTTACATACCCGGTCCTGCAGAGTTCACGAAGTCCTTGTCCGACGATAATGCACTGTGCCGCGATTCACTAAGATCATGTGCCCGATATCCTGCATGTGGACGCTTCCCCCGCTCAGCCTCGACGGGTTCACTCTTCTCCTGTGCATGTAAGTGCATTGTCTTGCGATATGAAGCCAGCGCAGCTACGCAGAATCTTATCGCATTGTCTTGCCACATGGAAGTCAGCGCAGCAACGCCACAATCCTATCGCGTGCAACACAATCCCAGTGCAAACCCTATAAAATACCTGTCAAATGGGCAAATCCCAAAACGCGAACATTCCGACGAACGTGCGATCTGCGACCCTTAGTAGTAAGCCTCGTTGTGTTCACACCCCACTGGAAATACAAGCTTTCTAACATTTAATATAGGAAGGCTACAAAGTGAATCCTTCATTCAGGCCTTTCGGACTCTGACCTTTATCTGTGGACCATTGTGCCTCCGTTTGTAGCAACTTCTGTCCAAGTTTCTCTCCTCTGGCTTAGTTGTAACTTCTCAATTCTGGCACACCAAAGTAAGGTTAGTCCAATTACAATATCGCTCTCCCTGTATAGCAATGCATGTGTCAGTGCCAATAAGTGGGAAAAAAAACAAAACAAAAAACCACAGCTATTGGCCTGATGACATAAGGAGGCTGGGAGAAAGAATTTTTGTAGATCCAGCACTCGAATTAGGTATATAAAATGGCATATACTTTATTGGGTTCCAGAAATGCGTAAAAAATTCCTTTACAAAAACATAATGCACTGTGCGTGCTAGATAAACATATTGCTGTCAGTTAAAAGTGCATGTAGCGGACCTACGCGTTTCGGCATAACCTTGCATGTTGCCCTTATTCATGGTCTGTCTGCTGTTGCATGAGCTTGGTACTTATCTAAAGAACAGGTGTGATGTGTACTGCGCTAATGAGGACATGCCATGTGGATGAAAGGTAAAGGGGGCAAATTTCACCTCCATTTTGATTCAATTACTATGAAGATCTCAAGGGGTTAACGATCTTCCTAAAAGCTGTTTCCGATAGCTTGAGGGGGGCAGATTTGAAAATGTGTTGATTGTATAGGGGGTTTTGATGCTAAATATGTAAAATTTCATTCAAAACAGTATTTATCGCAAAAGAGTAAATTCTGAAAATATGGAAAATCGCTATTCGATTTGTAAACCGCGCGACAACAAAATATATTATCCAGACATTTCAAAAGTTCTAAAAATGTAAAGTAGACATATGGGAAATGTTATTCAGCATCTTATTTAGGTGGTAAATCTATCTACCTGAAAATGTAATGATTTCGAATTTCAAAAAAGTTAATTTTTTCAAAAAATTCATCATTTTTTCTTTATTTTTGAAAATAATGCAAAACTTATCAGCCAAAATTTACCACTAAAAGTACAACATGTGGGGAAAAAAAAAACAAACAATCTCAGGATCGCTTTGATAAGTAACAGTGTTCAAAAGTTATAACCATATAAAGTGACACAAGTCAGAATCCAAAAAATGGGGCTGAGCCTTGAGCTATAAAATGGCTGTGTCCTTAAGGGGTTGAAACAGAAGAAAATGTTATCAAGCCTCTTTTCTACATTGTATATGCACAAATGCGTGTTGAAATGTGAGTGAAAATAAATGATAGGTCTTTCATAAAATTCTTACCTTGAAGAGTTGTACACCAATACAGGAAAACATGAACTGCAAAAGAGTTGTTACAAGAACAATATTCCCAATGGTTTTTATAGCAACAAATACACACTGGACCACATGCTGTTGAAAGAAAAAAAAGAGTAAAAAGTACATGAGAAAACAGGAATAAACATTAAGATATTATAGAAAAACTATTTCATGTGCCTAATGCATATACAGGAAAATCTGCAAATATCTGCAAATGATTATTTTTTCAGTGATCTCTGCTTGCTTATTGACTGTAATTTAAAGTCTGACACTTCCCTGCTATAGCATGCATTTGAATAGTAGGCAACTTAAAAGGGAACCCGTCACCACTATTTTTAAAAATACAGCTAGTGGCAGGTTCCTATAGAGTTCTAGTAACTATCTGACACCCTGTTTGTAGCTAAAAATTATTCCCCTCAGATCCCCATAAAATCAGAGTTATAATCTTGCCTGGTATCTATGCAGCTTTGGAACGACTCCATGGGGTGTGTGGCCTAATGTCATGTGACCAGGGTGACATCATCAAAGGTCCTTGAGCTACTTAACCCCTTAACGCTCTGCGCCGTAGCTCTACGGCGCAGAGGTATAAGGGATATATGAAGAGGGCTCACGGGCTGAGTCCTCTTCATACAAAGGTGGGGGTTTTTGCTTGCACCGATCGCGGCTATTAACCCCTCCGTTGCCGCCGGCAAAGTCGCCGGAGGCATTTAAAAGACGGCGGCGCGCGGGCGCCGCCATCTTTGTTTTGATCGCCGTGCCCCCAAAAGTCATCGGGGGGCGGCGATCGGTTGCCATGGTAGCCTCGGGTCTTCGTTTGACCCGAGGATACATGGCTTCTGCATATAAAAATGGTACATCAGTTTTTTCGGTGTTGTGTGTAAATGCCAGATTGAAGTTATTGTTATTAATGTATTGTATGAAAGACTTCATGCACAGCGCGGACCCCTGCCATATAATTAGCATATCATCTATATATCTTCCGTACCATAAGATCTGGGCTTGGAAGGGATTGTCCGCGCTGTACATGAAGCTCTCCTCCCATACAGAGACATATAAGTTGGCAAGAGACGGTGAAAAACATGAGCCCATGGGGCAACCTTGTATTTGAAAATAGAAGTTATTGTTAAATGAGAAGTAATTGTTCTGAAGTAAGAATTCAGTTACTGTAATAATGTAATCACTAAGGTCTTGTGTGTAGTCTGTATATTTTTTGATGCAGTATTGCAAAGCTGATAATGCCCTGTTGTGGGGTATGCATGTGTAAAGGGCAGTAATGTCGCAGGTGAGCCAGGTATTTTGTTCTGACCACCCCATATTAGACATGACTTGTAAGACCGTTTTAGAATCTTGGAGGAAACCTGGTGTATTCTTAACTATTGGCTGTAATAGTCTATCTATCCATGAGCTGATACGTTCCGTGATGGAACCTACCCCCGAAATGATGGGGCGTAGTGGAGGAGGGAAAGTATTCTTATGAATTTTTGGGGTGGCATGGAAAATGGGTATTTTAGGATATTTGGGAATCAAAAAATCTGATTCTTTCTGTGTTAGTACACCTAATGATAACCCCCATCTGATTATGTTCTGTAGTGTATTTTTGATGTCGTCAGTGGGGTCTTTAGTTACTTTTTTGTATACTAATTCATCTGATAACATTTTGTTAATTTCCATTTCATATAACATACAGTCCATAATAACCACTGCCCCCCCCTTGTCCGCATTTTTAATAACTATGCTAATCCGCGTGAAGTATAAATTGCCACTTGGTTTCCTGTATGGGGGTGATGTATTTATGAATTTGTAGCACTATATCGGGTAATTAGGAGGATTCCGGAAAAATGGTACATCATTGTTTTTCGATGTTGTGTTGAATGCCAGGTTTGAAGTTAATTTTTGATTAATGTATTGGATGAAAGACTTCATGCACAGCGCGACCCCTGCATATAATTAGCATATCATCTATATATACTTCGTACCATAAAATCTGGTTTGGAAGGGGTTGTGTCCCGCTGTAACATGAAGCTCTCCGTGCCCATACAGACCTATCAGTTGGCACAGGAGGGCGGGAAAAACATGAGCCCATGGGGCAGCCTTGTATTTGAATAAAGTTGTTGTTAATGAGAATAATTATTCTGAGTAGGAATTCCGTTACTGTCAAATTTGTAATCGCTGGATCTTGTGTGTAATCTGTTATATTTTTTGATACGTATTCAAGCTGATAATGGCCCTGTTCTGAGGTATGCATGTATAAAGGGTCAGTAATGTCAGCAGGTGAGCATGGTATTGGTTCTGACACCCCTATTATACATAGACTTGTAAGACCGTTTTAGAATCTTGAGGAAGTCCTGTGTGTATTTTTACTATTGGCTTCAATAGTCTATCTATCCATGACTGATACGTTCCGGATGAACCTACCCCCGGATGATTGGGCGTAGTGGATGGGGGAAGGTTCTTGTGGTGTTTGGGGGTGCATGGAAGATTGGTTATGTTGAGGAATTTTTGGGATCAGAAATCTGATTCTTTCTGTGGTTAGTACACCTAACGATAAACCCCATCTGGTTATGTTACTGTGTGTATTTTTTGAATTCGTTAGTGGGTCTTTATACTTGTTTGTATACTAATTTTCATCTGATACATTTTGTTAATTTCCATTTCATATAACATACAGTCCATAATAACCACTGCCCCCCCCTTGTCCGCATTTTTAATAACTATATTTTTATTTTGTTGTAAATCTCTAAGAGCCTTGGATTCTCCTTTTGTTAGGTTGTATATGGGATTTTTCTGAGTTAGAGATAACGTTTTGAGTTCCCTTTCCACCAAATGTTGGAAATTGTCCATTTCTATAGTTCGGGATAGAACAGGATAAAAGTCCGGGTTTTTTGTCGGGGCAGGTGGTAGATCTTCTTCTTTAATTTTAGGTATTTTTTCATTTTCTTCTTGTAGGTCTTGTAAGTGTATCATGTTACATTGGTCTTGAAAATTATATTTTTGATATTCATTATTATGCATAACATACATTCTTGCGTTTTCCGCAGGAAAGCTGTTCTCTTGTAGAAAGTGTCTTTTGACCGTGAGCGCCCGCACAAATTTATTTACATCAAGGAGGGTATTGTAGAAATTAAATCTTTTTGCTGGTACAAATTTCAATCCTTTTTGGAGTATCCTCAATTGATTATTATTCAGTATATTGGCTGAGAGGTTCACAACAGTTATGTCCTGTATTTCTTGCCGGTCTTGTATTTCCTTGTGTTTGGATACTGCATATAGTTTCTTTCTGTGTTTCTTGCCCCCTCGTCGGTTATGTTTTCTGGGGGTGCTTTGTTGATGTGGCCCACCTGGTTTTTTTGGTGATAGGATTGCTTTTTATATGTTTGTGCTTGGGCACCGTTCACATGTGTTTGTTTAGTGGGTAGCGATATATAATAGTGAAGAAAACACCAGGCTTCCTCCAAGATTCAAAAACGGTCTTACAAGTTATGTCTAATATGGGGTGGTCAGAACAATATACCTGGCTCACCTGCGACATTACTGCCCTCTACACATGCATACCCCACAATAGGGCATTATCAGCCTTACAATACTGTATCAAAAAATATACAGACTACACGCAAGATCTAAGTGATTATATTATTACAGTAACTGAATTTTTACTTCAGAATAATTATTTTTCATTTAACAATAACTTTTATTTCCAAATACAAGGCTGCCCCATGGGCTCATGTTTCTCACCATCTCTTGCCAACATATATGTCTCAGTATGGGAGGAGAGCTTCATGTACAGCGCGGACAACCCCTTCCAAGCCCAGATTCTATGGTACGGAAGATATATAGATGATATGCTAATCATATGGCAGGGGTCCGCGCTGTACATGAAGTCTTTCATCCAATACATTAACAGTAACAACTTCAACCTGGCATTCACATACAACACTGAAAAAACTGACGTACCATTTTTGGATATCCTCCTACAAGGATCTAGCGCTACAAATTCAATAAATACATCATTATACAGGAAACCCAGCAGTGGCAATTCTATACTTCATGCGGATAGCAATCATCCCAAGCATGTAATACATAATCTGCCCCTTGGGGAATTCATAAGAGCCAAACGGAGCTGTAGTAATGAACATTTATATAAGCAAGAAGAAAATAATATAAAAGAAAGACTAATGAGTAGGGGATACACAAAACAGACATTGGACATAGCGGCAAAAAAAGTACAAAAAATGGATAGACAAACATTAATACATCAACAAAAGATAAAAACCAATAATGAAGATACAGACCAGATAGTCTTCTCCACATCGTACAGTAATGATTACCATAACATCGTAAAAATAATTAAAAAATATCTGCCTGTTCTTACAGGAGATGATAAATCCCATGCCATACTCGAAAAAGGCTGTCGCTTTGTAGCTCGCAAAGCCAACACAATAGGTGGCATCACATCACCTTCGCCATTACATGAGCCTGTGGCTCATTGTAATGTATAGTATGCAAAAATGCCATATATTGCCAAAATGCCATGTATTGCAGTATATGGTAGGAGCGATCTGACTGTCTAGGGTTAATGTACCCTAGATGGTCTAAAAAATAGTGAAAAAAAAAAAAAAAATTAAAAAAAAAAAAAATGAATAAATATTTAAAAGTTCAAATCACCCCCCTTTCCCTAGAACGGATATAAACATAATAACAGTAAAAATCCACAACATATTAGGTATCACCGCTCCCAAAATGCCCCATCTATCAATATAAAAACGGTTACGGGCGCGGTGACCGCCGAGGCGGTAAATGGCGCCCAATGTCCGAAATGCGACTTTTTACACCTTTTTACATAACATAAAAAATGAATAAAATGATCAAAATGTCGCACAGACCTCAAAATGGTAGCAATGAAACGTTGCCTCTATTTTGCAAAAAAGTATGAAAAAGTTATAGCATCAGAAGATGCAATTTTTTTTTTTTTTCTTTTTGTACACATTTGTTTAATTTTTGAAAATGTATTAAAACACAATAAAACCTATATAATTGGTATCACCGCGATCGCACCGAACCAAAGAATAAGTAGGCGTGTTTTATTTGGAGCGAAGAGTGAAAGTCGTAAAAACTACTGAGCCCACAAAGAACGTGACGTTCACTTTTTCCACATTGGAATTTTTTTTTCAGCTTCCAGTAGATGGCATGTTAAATAAATAACATTACGGGAAAGTAAAATTTGTTACGCAAAAATAACCCTCACACAGGTCTGTACACGTAAAAATGAAAAAGTTATGGATTTTTGAAGTTGGAGAGCGAGAAATGACCGAAAAACCCTGCGTCCTTAAGGGGTTAATATAAACTATACCCCATGTACATTTCTGACCACATAAACAATCACAGTATCCTGGACTCTTCTCCTCTCCAGGCAGCCTGCTGTGATTTCATGTGATAATATGCTGTGATTTCATGACATATATGCTTAGTGTAGAGTTCCCATGCTACAAAAGCTATGGGACCTGTGAAGATGTCACCCTGTTCACATGACATTAAGAGCAGCATAGAGATATAGGATGGGGAGGAGCTGATGATTCAGCCCGAGGGCCACGCCCACCTGGACTCGCTGTACCATGCTATTTACCAGATAAACTATAAATTCAATATTGGGAATCTCAGGGCTAATTTTTAGCTACAAGCAGGGTTGTCAGATAGTTACTAGAGCTCTATAGGAACCTGTCACTACCTGTATTTGTGAAAATAGTGGTGACCGGGTTCCCTTTAAGAAAAAGCAAGCACCATGGGCTACAAAAGCAGTTCACATTTCTTCTCGAATCTTTGCACACTTTTCCTTCTTGGCTGGGTTCTAAGTATTGGCACAGAGAACAGGTCCCATTCCTTAGACTCTACTAAGTCATAAATTAAATATACACCATTACACCACCACTTGACTTAAAGTGGTTGTCCGGAATCAAACTTTCATGCCTCTTTGCACTCCTATGGACCAGCTGCAGATGCCTAATATACTTCACTTACCTGTTTTGCTTCCTCTGCTTTACACACATGACTTGCATTGTTTTTGTCACTTCCTCACTTTGCAGCTTCTGTAGATACCACACCCTCTTTCTCCTCCATCTGTAAATACCATACCCCCTTTTTTTCTTACCTCTTTAGTCATCACTTCCTTTTTTATCCTCCCTCAAAAATTCCCTCACTGATGACCCCCCCTCCCCCTGTGACATCATCTCTTGTTTTCTCTTGCTTTCTTTTTATAAGGCGTGTCTGTCCTTCGTGGCTCCTGTTCTGTAATGATCTGCCTCCTGAATGTTCTCTTTCTCCCTATATGATAATCTCTCCCCTCTAGTTCTCATGTGGTCTTATGACTCTCTCTTCTCCTCTCTCTCTCGTGAAAGCAGCAATGAAGCAGGTTTTGAGTGAAAGGGGATAGATTGTAGAGAGGACAGATTGTCAACTGCAACATCCCCCATCGGGGCATAGCTTTTTGGCCTTGGGGCAGCTGATTCCCTTAGAACCTCAGTGGCTGGCTGAGCGAGGCCTAGCACTCATCTGGGTCATGGTCCTGGGGTACTGGAGGAACAAGCCTATTCATGCCGGGCAGGTATCTGGCAGTAAATTTGCAAGAAAAAGGGGATGCAGCAGATGAATAATAGTTCTTTCTGGGGCACTCCCAATGTAGGTCTAGGGATCCCTGAGTGATGGTAAATGGGGCCGCCATTGATGTTAGTAGCCTTTAAGCATGGATTTGAAAAATGAACTTACAGTGCCTTTATTCCAGAATATGGCAACAACACACTGGTATAGATAGCTTCAGGCTGCAGATGATGTGCTGCTTCAGCAGCAGGTTTGTGCCTTATCAATATGTGTCACCTTTGTACTGATAAAACATGATAACATCTGATGTTCCACATAAATAACATTCTTTCCCCAGGAAGATATTATACCTGAATTATCCAGATTGACTTTCCTCAATTGGTCCCAAGTTAATAAATGATTAGATGGAGCGCAAATAAAGTTGGATGTGTTAATGACCATCATTGTGCTATGCAGCAATTGGTGGTGATCGAACTATCCAATGAAATTATTCTTTTGCACATGTGAGCCGTCTTAGTGTCTCGTAATATCTAAATGATGTTGCGCATACTTGATATTTCGTATCCGGATTATTTAATGCACTCCTACTTTATTTATCCATACGGAAGAAAAAACGGCACTCACCGTAGTCAAATGCAGGAACGCTTTATTTTAAGGAAGGTATCAGCCAGGTGATGCACGCCATGGAAGCGACGGGCCGTTTCGCGTTGTACGCTTCTCAAGCCTCTGGGATTTCAATAAAGCGTTCCTGCATTTTGACTACATGTTGCTGTTTTTCTTTTCGAATTGGATTGTCTACTTGTGTCAAGTTTGGACATTACCCTGCAGCGGAACTTGTTTTGTGCTGGTTTCATGTTCAGTTGTTGCTGCTTGACGCGGATATGCTGTTTGCCTGTGACCAGGCTGGTTGATGGTCTTCTGCCTCTACGTCTCTCTACTTTATTATTGTCATTATTTTATTCTTTTTCTTCAAAACACAATATTGATCCCAAGCGGGGCGTAACTTAGGGTGGCAGATGTTGCAGTCGCACCCGGGCCCAAGAGTTTTAGGGGGCCCTTACGGTGTCACTTTCCCATATGAAGGCTATTACTATAAACCATACATTATAGTCGAGGGGCCTGGCACACTTTGCACTGGGGCCCACAGCTTCTTGTTACGCCACTGATCCCAAGTTGGGTTAGCTATTGAATATTCCAGCTCTCAATTTTATTCCAGGATAGCGTTGGCATTATTAATTATTCAGATATCAAATTTATATACTTTTAGAGGCTCCTCTTCTCTTATAATGATTAACACATAGTATGAATTTTTGTGGAAAACTATGCTTCAAGGTGTAACATTTAATCATCATGACTGTTTTTCAACGTTTATCTTATATATAGGTGAACCTTTGTTTACATAATTGTATTTATATTATGAGGGGGTTGAGAGCCTTCGTGCCCATTAATTATGTTTTTGGAGAACCTATATATTGTGTGTAAATCATGAAAATCTTCGAATATGTTACTATTTATTAGGAGGGTTTGGAGGACTTGATATTTATATTATATATAGATGTTAATTAGTTTTATCCTATTTGAGTTTTATGAACACGAAAGAACAGCTCCAGACCTCCATCTTCATATAAAACTTCAATTTTTATTTGCCGATATTAAACATACAGTAGATTCACACGGGTCACATGCTTTTTTTTTAGTCAAGTTTTTATATGAAGAAGGACGTCTGAGTCTGGAGCTGGTCTTCGTGTTCATAACTTTCCGCCCTCCAAGAAGCTGGAGATCCATGCTCGATCGGTCTATCAGTGAGGAAGTCTGCATTCCAGGTGAGCTGACTTCACTCTTTTGCTGTGGACATTATGGGGTCATTTTACTAAGGACCCGATTCGCGCTTTTCCCGACGTGTTACCCGATATTTCCGTTTGCGCAGATTTTTCCCTGTATTGCCCCGGGTTTTTTGCGCACGCAATCGGATTTTGGCGCATCGCACTGGCATGCATGCACGAAATCGGGGGCGTGCCGAATGAAAACCCGACGGATTCGGAAAAACCCTGCATTAAAAACGCAAAATGTCGCGAGCTTTCCACTTACCTTCATCCAGGATAGGCCGTGTATTTAAGTGCGTCCAATGCTTTCAACGCGCAGCACCACCTGGTGGACGGCGGAGGAACTACCTTAATGAATCCCGGCCGGACCCGAATCAACCGCAGAGAACGCGCCGTGCGATCGCGACCGGACCGGTAGGTAAATCTGCCCCTATGAGTTTTACTATGTTTTTAATTATTAGCCATTTAGTTACATTAACGCCACTTAAAATTTGCAACATAATTTACATTTTTTATATATTTATTATCAGGTGTTATGTATGAAGAATTATAGTATTAGGGGGTTCACAGTTTGGGGTGTATGTATTGGTGCACATTTACATACCCGGTCCTGCAGAGTTCACGAAGTCCTTGTCCGACGATAATGCACTGTGCCGCGATTCCACTAAGATCATGTGCCCGATATCCTGCATGTGACGCTTCCCCCGCTCAGCCTCTGACGGGTTCACTCTTCTCCTGTGCATGTAAGTGCATTGTCTTGCGAATGAAGCCAGCGCAGCTACCAGATTATCGCTTGTCTGTGCCACATGAATCAGCGCAGCAACGCCACAATCCTATCGCGTGCAACACAATCCCAGTGCAAACCCTATAAAATACCTGTCAAATGGGCAAATCCCAAAAACGCGAACAGTTCCGACGAACGTGCGATCTGCGACCCTTAGTAAGTAAGCCTCGTTGTGTTCACACCCCACTGGAAATACAAGCTTTCTAACATTTAATATAGGAGGCTACAAAGTGAATCCTTCATTCAGGCCTTTCGGACTCTGACACTTTAATCTGTGGATCCATTGTGCCTCCGTTTGTAGCAACTTCTGTCC
The DNA here is from genome assembly GCA_019512145.1 of Engystomops pustulosus. Lineage (NCBI taxonomy): Eukaryota > Metazoa > Chordata > Amphibia > Anura > Leptodactylidae > Engystomops > Engystomops pustulosus. Next base: position 172,297,784 of record CM033642.1, on the reverse strand, counting down.
AAGTTTCTCCTCCTCTGGCTTAGTTTAACTTCTCAATTCTGGCACACCAAAGTAAGGTTAGTCCAATTACAATATCGCTCTCACCTGTATAGCAATGCATGTGTCAGTGCCAATAAGTGGGAAAAAAAACAAAACAAAAAACCACAGCTATTGGCCTGATGACATAAGTGAGGCTGGGAGAAAGAATTTTTGTAGATCCAGCACTCGAATAGGTATATAAAATGGCATATACTTTATTGGGTTCCAGAAATGCGTAAAAAATTCCTTTACAAAAACATAATGCACTGTGCGTGCTAGATAAACATATTGCTGTCAGTTAAAAGTGCATGTAGCGGACCTACGCGTTTCGGGCATAACCTTGCATGTTGCCCTTATTCATGGTCTGTCTGCTGTTGCATGGAGCTTGGTACTTATGCTAAAAGAACAGGTGTGATGTGTACTGCGCTAATGAGGACATGCGCATGTGGATGAAAGGTAAAGGGGGCTTAGCATTGTGGTTAGGCTGTGAAACAAGACAGGGCACAATGATTAACCCCTCACGGGCTGAGTCCTCTTCATACAAAGGTGGGGGTTTTTGCATATTGCATAAAACCCCCACCGCTAATAACCGCGGTCGGTGCTAATAACCCCTCCGTTGCCGCCCGCAAAGTCACCAGCGGCATTTAAAAGACGGCGGCGCGCGGGCGCCGCCATCTTTGTTTTGATCGCCGCGCCCCCAAACGTCATCGGGGGGCGGCGATCGGTTGCCATGGTAGCCTCGGGTCTTCGTTTGACCCGAGGATACATGGCTTCTGCATATGCATTACAATGAGCCTGTGGCTCATTGTAATGTATAGTGTGCAAAAATGCCACATATTGCAATACTGTAGTATATGCAGTATATGGTAGGAGCGATCTGACCATCTAGGGTTAATGTACCCTAGATGGTCTAAAAAATAGTGAAAAAAAAAAGTTTAAAAAATTTAAAAAATTAATAAAATATTAAAAGTTCAAATCACCCCCCTTTCCCTAGAACGGATATAAAACATAATAAACAGTAAAAATCACAAACATATTGGATAACATTTTGTGAGGTGTGACGTAGTTAGAGTTTTTGGGGATATGGCCGCGTAGGTGGTGGAATGAAGCTCTGAAATAATACCGGGGGATGCCAGTGGTATAATTTCTTCTGCATTGGACATTCCTCGGTTTTGGGGGGTGGTTTTTGGAGGCAGCGTGGCTGTCAATAGGGACGTGCTGATGATGTTTTGTGCTTTGGGGTGTGTTGTTGGTGGTCCACCATTTTCATAGTTGCAGTTATTATTAAATTTATTAGCTTTTTTGGAGGCAATAATCCTTCTAATTTTTTAAGCCTGAACCTGGATGTTCCATTAATTGTGGTGAAGGTCTGGCTGGGGTCTTTAATTGAATAATGTTCCAGTGCTAACATCAATTTTGTGTGGTGAGGTGGGGGGGGGGGGATTGTCTCATTCCTGAGGTAACGTTTGTATGATCTAGTCATGAGTTTAATAAAGAGCATTCATGCAACATCGGTCTCACTCAGCCGTATATTGTGTTGTCGTCGGGGAATGCTGATGGGATCTGATTAACCCCTTAATGACCCACGCCCTAGGAAAATTCGGGTTTTTTAAACGGCGGTCATTACGGGTACTTCTCTTCTGATGCGACGCTTTCTACGGCGCGCATCAGAAAAGTTTTCGGACAGGCCATTTTCTCTGTCTGGTTGCCGTTTCATTTTAACTTATTATTAGCACAGCCCAGACCCTGCATCTAACAACCCTGGATCCCGGAAAACTAACTTCCTATCCCGTGTGTTTAAACAAGAACCCCTTGCACGAAGTAGACCACGGTCAAGCATGACCGCTGCGTGCAAGTTTGTCCCCCGTGTGATCGGACCCCCCCTTGTGCTTACCGGGTATCCGATCCCTCCTGCCTGCTCTCCCCTGGTTTCCGCCGAGTTACCCGTGTCTTTTCTGCTCCTCGTTCTCGCACACCTGCGTCCTTCCTTCCTTTCGATTCCCCGGCTTTACTTACCTTATCCTGAGATCGCCTTATGCTCATTTACTTTCACTATAACCCTTCAATAACAAGTGTGATTGCAGTGTAACTGCTGAATCAGCGAGTCGTGATGATCGCTTATTCAAGCACGCAGTAGAAGAATGTAAAAAGTAAAAAAAAACCCAATTAATCTTTTTATAATATAAGTTAAATAAATAAATAAAAGTCCCATAATCTCCCCATCTCCTCCAGTAACACCTCAAATGCAATAAAGTAACACAAAACCCAAACAAACCAGATGCCTATTGGTAATCACAACCGCGCCGTATTAATCGTACAATAAATTAAATCTATTGAACGACCGCTCGAGGTGAACTACGTACAAAAAAAAACTTTCGAAAAACTTTTCCCCATAATATACAATTTTTTCATCAAACAAACCATCACAAAAAATGTTCTAAAAGTGATCAAAAAAAAGTTACGGTACCTAATATGATACCGACTGAAAAGAACAACTGTTTTCCCGCAAAAATAAGCTCTCACCCAGATCTGACAACAAAAAATACAGAAGTTATGGCCGCCTTGAACGTTGTCCAAGAGTAAAAACAATGCGATTTCCTCCATATTGGTTTTGGGCTCAGGAAATTGAGCAAAAATAAGTGAAAAACTTATTAATAGGTATCACCGGGGTTGGGTTGCAATCGTGTGTGAATCCCGAGACAAAAGATAGGAAATATTATGGTTTTGACGTTTACGGGGGGTGAGCGGGGGGGGGTAAATGCTAACAATCCAAAATAAAAATTGATGATTTTGTTTGTGTCCCCCTTGAAATATTTAACTAAAATCTCATGAATAAGCTTTAGAACCCCCAAGAATAAATTATTTATCCCTTGAATCTTCATCCCCTAAAAATTAAGCCCCATAGATCGCATTACCAAAAAAATAAAAATGGATAGGTCGTACAATGTGACAATACAAACTGCTGTGTGATGGCTTCCTCCATTCAATTCTATAACTCGCGTGCGCCTGTAACAGCAGTTTACCACCACATCTGGGGTATCAGACACTCGGGAGAATTGGGCATCAAGCGGTTGCAGTGCGTTTTCATCATTTAATTATTCTGAAAAGTCAGTTTTGGCCTAATGAATGTATTTTCCAAAAAATTCCATAGTTTCTAAATCGCAGGTCCAGATTTTTTAACCCATGTGAAACACTTAAAGGTTTTTAATGGGACTTAATAGAAGTTGTTTTCATAGGTTGAGGGGTGACTTGTTCTATAGTGTGGTAATTTATGGTTTTTCCTATTATTTAGGCCTCCCTCAATGTCACTTGAAAAGTCTTGAGTTATGTGAGTTCTGGCAATTTTCATGAAAAATAGTAAAAATCGTCAGCCTAAAGTTCTGCAACCTCATAACATCCTAGAAAAATGCCGGAAGCAATAAAATATCATCCCAACAAAGCAGATATCTGTAAATGTTAATTATTAAACTTTTTGGGTAGTTTTACTTCTGTCTGTAACCAAACATTTCACTTGAAAATGAAGAATTTTTACAACCTTTTGCCAAATTTTCACTTTTTTCAGAACGAAACGGCAAAACTTCTCACTTCAATTTTATAACAACTGATACAAAGTGTCCCGAGAAAACATTCCAAATCACCAGGATTGTTTAAAGCGTTCCGAAGTTATAAAACATTATCGTGAGACATGTCAGATTTGAAAAATCGAGTCTTGTCATGAGCTGAAAACCGTGTCCGGTGATAAGGGTTAATAAACCTTTTGAATATAATTCATTTTTACATAATACTCCAAAAATAACATCAAGACTATGATAATTCCTTTTTTTCGCTAGGTCTTCAAATCCAAAAAAAGGTTATCATTTGTTTTAAGATCTCTGTGTTAAATGCTAGGTATGGGTTGACAGTTTTTAATATTTTTCATGCTCCCACACAATTTCAGAAGAAGTTATCTTCTATGGTGAAGTCTTTTCCCGAAATAATCCATATTCCTGGAATGGTGGTGGGTTGTCGCCAGTCTGTGCCTCTACAACAGCTCAGTTTGACGCTTTGATGATGTCAAGATGGCAGTGTGGAGAATTATAGGATAGGGGTCCGGTAGAAACGTAACCTCTCATACGGCTCCAGGGTCGGTATTTCAGCGGATATAGAGCGGGTGGAAAAAGAAGACAAGAGGCGCTAACCTCGTGAGGTATATCAAGCTTGCGTAAAAAAGAAGGAAGTGTGGCCGTGTCCCGCTCACCTTTATCCAGGGAGTATAAAGTCCTATAGGCAGCGGTTTTCCTGGAAATGTCCCGCTTTGCACCCGACTCCAGACAGCTTGGCGGTGAGCAATGTAGTTACCCACTGGAGTAACAGGCGATGCACCGCCGCTTCAGATCCACACAACCTTCTAGAACCAAAAGTTCTGATACTATCACAAAATGTCCCGGCGTCCCGGTCCCCGTTAATGAGTAAATATAATACATTTGCTGTATGTTTTTTTTCTTCTATCATATGTAATTAATTTTGTATGGGAATCGCTCTCTCTTTTAAAATCTGTCAGGTTCTTTTACTATTTACTATTTTCTAGTATATATTCTTAATATTTTTAAAACTTGTGCTTATGCAACTGATGTTTTTTTTTTTTTTCCTCCCGGGCACCTATCAAACACTTGGGATTTGTGTATTATAAACGCTATTTGAATTCGCCTCTGTTAACTGACGAAGGTATAAAAACAGTCCGGGTGTACTAATCGCCGAAACGGCGTTGTACTAACTCTTGTTATTTTATTATATATTTGTTAATTTGTACCGTCAACCTTTGTTATGAAATAACCGACATTTTTGGAACTTAAAACTGGTTCCTAGAAAGGTTGTGTTGGATCCTGAAGCGCCGGTGCATCAACCTGTTAACTCCTTGGGTACCCACATTGCTTCACCGCAACGACCCCTACCCCATGACGACCCGTTGTCTATAATCGGGTAAACGACATTCAGAAACAACCGGCTGCTATATGCTTTATATTCCCTGGATAGGTGAGCGCGACACTGCTACACTTCCTTACTTTTTTACGCAAGCTTGATATACCTCACAGGTTAGCGCCTCTTTCTCTCTTTTTCTACCGTCTTATATCCGCCGGACTTACCGCCCCGGACCTATGAGAGGGTACGGTTCTACCGGACCCCTAGATATAATAATCCTGATGGAGAAAGACAACTGACAAGCACTGAACTGCTGGGCCATCTCCTCAAGATCTTTTCCATCTTCTCCGGTGGAAGAAAGTAACCTCTTTCAATGGGAGTCTAACAGGATACTAAGAATATTTTCTTTGGGCTGAATTAACAATTTTTCTAGGTTTATGATCCATCCCAACCAAGAACAGATTTTGCACACCTCTTGAGTCTGCACCATCTCTATGGAGTTCCCAACTAGCAAGAAGTCATCCAAGTATGAGACAAAAACCCGACCTAGCGTACGTTGTCCACCACCTCTGATATGATTTTTATGAACACCCTTGGTGCGATGGCGACACGGAAGGGCATTCACCCTGAACTGAAAATGTGTGGCAGACCCCTGCTACTTGGATAGCTAATTTTAAGATATTTTCTGTACTGAAGGTGGAATGTGATGTTAATGATACCATCTGCTAGGTCGACATAACCGCCATGAAACACGGTCTCCTCTTGAACCTCTCGGGATGACTAATGAGGGGTTTTTAAATTTATATGGTTCTAAACTTGCCTGTGGTTTTCTTACCAAAAACAGGGTTGAGTAAAACCACATCCAGGTTCCTTTCGAGGGACCTGTTCTAAAACACCCCCTTGTCTAAAAGGAAAACTTCTGAAACCAATGCTGCACTATTCATATCTGAATCTTAAGGGGGGAGGGGAGAGGAATCTCATTTTACGCTTCTTTGAAAAAACTAATTATTATTGCAACATTATTACAAATTATTGCAGACCCAACACGCTAGACAAAACGGGACACCCCCCCCCCCCCCCCGAAGCCTGATGTCATTGGCTAGGAGGGGGGGTTGATTCACTGCTTGTGTTATATTGCCTGGCCTTGGGCCCTGTTTATAACAATAGCAGAATAAGTTTAGAGTCTCTGACTCTGATTCAAATCCAGAAGACCAAAGTTCAATTTTGAAGCCGTGTGCATATAAAATACCAAAAATGGCCCCAAGGATAATGGAATAGAATTTCCTCTGATGGATGCAAAGTAACACAAAGGACTTACCGGTCACAACCCGAGTATGGAGCTGTATAGCTCAAGAGTATTACTTTTAATGATATCATACAGAAAATAATAAAATGATAAACAGGACACGCGCTTCGCGCTGGCTACTTGGGCAGTAAAGAATTTATGTTTAGATCTTTTCCTCATTATACCAACAACAAAAGGATTTATATTTATTCCAGTCGGAACATAGGAAACGCGCATCATCATCAGAACTTTGCCATCTCAGACCATTCACCAGCCTCCATTTGTAAAGGGGGGAAGGTAAGGACAATTAATGAGAGTCCTCAGAGCTATACACACACTGCCCAAAGCAAAATAACCCTTCTCCTCCTTCTCAGCACAGTTTCCGGAAGGCTATTGATAGTAGACTGGTTTTTCATGACGGAAATCTTATTGAAATATGGCTCCCATCGGATTTTGTACCTCCATATTCTTCCTTTACACGCCGTCTGCCTGGATCAGTGTGAACTGGACACTTTTCCACCTTCTTCATCTTAAACACAGTAAAAGGCAGTCATGCCCTCTTTCCCCCTCCCTCTCATTTTTGTGCCTAGAAGCATTTATTTATCCAAAAGGTTCTGCAGGAACTCGGGATGAAGTGGGAGACAGTCCCGTCAAACTTGTACATTCCATGACTGGTATTCTGATCTCTAAACCCCAAGAAGCACTAATTTCCTGTGCTTCAACCCGTATTCCTAATTTTTAAATAAATATGAACAAGTCAGAAATCTTGAAGATTCACTATCCCCCACGGAGTAAGAAGACTTAAGCACCTGTTCCCTTACTTTGGCAGCCAGAGTCAACTAAGTACTTAGGTGTTAAATTGTTGGGAGATCCCGATCTCTATAAAATGACCCCCCCCCCCCACATCTTGACTACTATTAAACAAATGCTAGATGCAATATGACCTATAGATCCTATCTGAATGGGCAGGAAATGTGCAAAAGCTAGATCTTGTCTAAGATCTTATAACGCCCTTGTTGATTTGCGAATCCCTGTCCCTGGCAAGTTCTTTATGATACTTAAGAATGTTCTTTTCCTTCCTATGGAAAGGGAACAACCAGACTTGCTCACTCATTCCTGACACGTCAGAAATGAAAGTGTGTTGGGGCTGCCTGACGCAAATCATGTTATTAGGCCACCCAGCAGCAAGGGGACTCTCATGCACTAAGAGGAAACTACCCCCATTCCCCTCAGACCAGAACACAAGGGACACAGGATCTGCTCTTGGGGGTTTTGGATTACCAACCCCCTTCCTGTGTCATAGGAACCTGAACATATTGACAAAGCATATAGCCAGTTCTACAGGCTGGCATAGGTCTATAAACCGATGAGATCTCCCACATTCCCATCCCCATTAATGCCTGCTCACTTGGTCCATTCATTGAATGGCAGCATGGAGAAGGAGCTGGGTCTCGCCTTAACATATAACCAAAAAACAAGGAATTTTCATCGTAGCAGCTCCAGTAAAACCCTTATAGCTACTAGCCCGGTAGTGTGGGGTCCCAACTACCACGTTTTGGAAGAAATACAAAGCAAAATTTAACCATTGGCTGCCCACATTCCAAGTTTCATTCCCACATATTTCTAAGGGCTATACACAGAGGGGTTAGACTGTCAGGCACAGGACTTAACGTTCCATTTTGGCAGCCAGCAAACCTCAATACAACATGGATTCAGCAGTCAGCCGCCATTATATATCAATGTGAAAAACAAAGTGTCTCAAATTTGCCGCTTGAGGAGCTATCCGTTTGGCATCCTCAACACATGAACAATACAAGAAGACTTGAAACCCTGGCATACTTCCAATCACATTCCCACCCCAACCCCTACACAAGCAAATATTCTAGGCCAGCGTCATGAACCTAAAAAACAGTCTCATATCCATCTCTACTTCAGAAACACATGGATCAGAACACTAATAGCTCTCTACTTTGGGAGCGAGAACAACCTCCTGAGGGAGCAAAGCCAACAGGCTCAGACTAAATACGCTCTTCCAACCTATGCAAATGCACATTTATTTCTCCTACGGACTTCCCCTCGCCTTTCCCCCCTTTCCTATCCCCAAAACAAGCCACTCCATTGTTACACATTTTTTCTGTTCATGCAGATTCACAGACAATGTCATACTCTTTCAAAGCAAGTGCAAAATGTTTACACTTTAAGCTCCACTGGAGGGGTCTTATATCCCACATACATGGCTCTTATCTAGACATACAGAGCTCAATGTATCTGCTTTGTTAAAAATAAAAAGAGAATTGTAAAACAATGGTGCATATTAGGGAGTGTCAACAGTGGCTTAAAAGTTGGTGTAGGAGAAAGGGTTTGGGTTCATGAGCACTGGTTCATGTTTGACTATGCTGTTGGTACAGCTCTGGAGCAGGAGTGGGCTGCATCTCAATAGAGAGGGTTCATCTGTTTTGTAGGAAAAATGGATACAATGGGGCAGATTTATCAAGTGTCTGAAAGTTAGAATATTTCTAGTTGCCCGTGGCAACCAAAGCTCAGCTTTAATTTTACCAGCGCTCTGAATTTTAAAGGGAGCTGTGATTGGTTCCATGGGCAACGTGAAATATTCTGACTTTCACACATGATAAATCTGCCCCAATGTTTTTTTAAATGTTGTGGTGTCGGTCCACTCTACTAATTCTGATCGGCTTTAATGAGGAGGTAAGTTTCTAGACTGGACCTGAGGGGCTTGGAATGTTGGTATATCTGGACATTTTATACGTGCCACAGAAAAGGGTGTCAACATAAATGAGACTGGCCGGGACTAGGGGAACAAGGGTCATCATTAATGGCACATTCTCCAGATTGGATTGAAGCTACCAGTGGAGTACCACAGGCACCAACCCCTTCATTTTACTATATTTAATTTATGATCTCATAGAAGGTTTACTAGAGGATACTAAGCTCTGTAAAGTAATTAATACGCAGGATTTGTGAAGCTGGAGAACGGCAGAGAATGGTTGATAAATTTAATGTAAATAATGTCCATGAGCCATAGAAACAAAAGTACAACTATGTCTAACGTACATTACTTTATAAACACAGCAGCAGGAAAAGGACTTGTGGGTATTGGTGGATGCTAACTTATTTAGTGGCAGAGCAGGCAGCTGCTGATAAAAGAGAGAAAAAGATCTCACAATAAGCCATATGTGACTATGGAATCCAAGAGGATTCACAGGGTGCACAGATCAAGTAAGATGGTGTTGTGAAGAGCTTTAAGCGTTGCGTGAAGAGTTTCAATTACCACATACATATGTTATTTCAACTGAGGCATGCTTAGATGTACAGAGTCAGGGCATCCCATGTCCATAAGCATCATCTGGTGCTTATATCCCTACCCATCAGTGTATGATGTCCTAAAGTATGTGTTTTGGGACTGGTGGAGGAGGTGGTAAATGAGAGGGAATAGCCTGGATACTGATCAGGCAAGAAAATTTCCAGTGTACCACTGGATCCCGGCTACCCCTCCTAATAAGAAGGGGTATATTAAATAAAAAACAATAAAATGCTAGAGAAGGGAGCAAGTCTAAGAGGTATTGCAGAGACAGTTTTGAGAAAATCTAGGGGCCGTGTTGGACTCACCAGATTACCGGTCGCATGTCAATGGAGAAATCCCATTCCACACACTGTGGGATTAATGGCTTTACACATGTATTACTGTAAACTCCAGTAATTGCTAATGATTATACTTATTGTAACATTAGGAATTAATGTACAAACGCATATGTCCTATAAGTATCCTTGTGTAAATATCCGTCTCTCTTGACCGATGTATATTATTTGCTGCAATATACAGCAAAGTAAATGTCCATTTAAGATGTACGACTCTTGAAGTGAGGGTTGTTTTGTTTGGTTGTGCGATTTTTAAAATTGAAAATGTTTCAATAAAACATATTGGACTTAAAAAAAAAATAACAACTGGGTAACCGAAGAGAACAAACAAGGATTGTTAGGGAATGGGGGACTGATAAATACAAGATTATTAAATTTGGTGTCATAACATCTTAGAAAAAAATACAGCTGAGAGTTATTATAATGCACATTCCTGAATGAGATCATTCCCAAAGACACTGAAGTTCTCCACATTTCCTGTTTCTCTTGGATTTTTCCTTCTGAGGGTGACTGATATGTTTTGTGATGTTTTTTAAAATGCAATGGCCCATTACTAAGGTGCTTGACCATCTTTGTATGTTGTTTAGTGCAAACTGCTTGCACAGGTATTTGGAAGTGCCTATGTCCCCCTATGTGTCGCATGGCAGACAGAATTTGGTCACAAGCCCTGTTAAGGTGCGGGAGTGCACTACACTACACAGGCAAACTGGACATAGTGCAGTTTGCACTGTTTTTAGTAAATGTGGACCAATATTCTAGAAACACAGACCACTTCTCTTTCTATGCCTAAGAAGGTCACCCCACTAACCTAACCTGGATCAACTGTAGGAGGGTTTCGGTCACTTAGGAATGGCACACTATTTTGAAAAGTCAGTGAAAACTGGAAAGTTCAAGATGCCAGTTAAATAGGTTTGTCAGATAACTAAGGAAATTAGCACCAGGTGCCAGATTAACCCTAGCGCTCTGTGCCCGATATATCGGATGCTGAGCGCAGTGACATAGCGGTCAGCGCCCATGTATCGAATGCAGAGATGATGCCGGTTCAGCTCAAGATCTGAGCCGAACCGGCATCGGAAACACGGGGTGCCGGCTGTGATAGCCAACACCCCGGGTTAACACCCGCTGTTGGTGCGAGCCGACTGCGGCATTTAACTTGCCTTTAGGGGTCTTTATCTCACATATCGCCCCCGCACCATTTTCTGGGGCGCCGATCTGTTCTATAACAACCCTGGGTTGTAGACCCCAGAGCGCCTGTAAGAACTGCTTGAAAGATGCCGTGTCTGACGTACTCTTAAATGCACGTGTCAGCCTATGCACGTGCATAGGCTGACACTGCTAATACCCTGCAATACATCAGTATCGCAGTATTATCATGAACAGTAATCAGATGATTGCTTTTCATGTCCCTGGTAGAAACAGTACAAAAGTTCAATAAAAGCTATTCAATAAAAATTAGAAATCAATAAAAATGCCCATAAGCCCCATAAAATATAAAGAGACATACAACGCAAAAAAAGTCTAAATCATACCACAAACCCCACTATATAGTAGCACCACATCCGTAACAAGCCTAGAAACAGTATATAATTATGAACCTGCACGATGAACTCCGTTTAAAAAAAAAAAAAACTGATAAAACTTCCAAAAATTATGATTTTTACTTTCAATCCCACAAAAAAGCTATAAAAAAGTGATCAAAAAACATATTATGCCAGAATGATACTGGTGCAAGTAAAACATGTGGCCACAAAAAACAAGCCATCAACCAGCTCTGTGTACCAAAAAAGTGGCACTTAGAAGACAGCAATGCAAAAAGTATAGATTTTTCACACATTACGTGTTTATTTGACAATTAGTTAAAATGTAAGAAAAAATTCAATCCCCGTATCGTATCAACCCTAGAATGAAGATTACATGATATTGAGCTATAAGGTGAACACCAAAAAAACGGCACAATTTGACCATTCTAAATTTCACCTCCATTTTGATTCAATACTATGAAGATCTCAAGGGGTTAACGATCTTCCTAAAAGCTTTTCCGATAGCTTGAGGGGGGCAGATTTGAAAATGTGTTGATTATAGGGGGTTTTATGCTAAATATGTAAAATTTCATTCAAAACAGTATTTATCGCAAAAGTAAATTCTGAAAATTGGAAAATCGCTATTCGATTTGTAAACCGCGCGACACAAAATATATTATCCAGACATTTCAAAAGTTCTAAAAAGTAAAGTAGACATATGGGAAATTTTATTCGCATCTTATTTAGGTGGTAAATCTATCTACCTGAAATGTAATGATTTCGAATTTCAAAAAAGTTATTTTTTTCAAAAAATTCATCATTTTTTCTTTATTTTTGAAAATAAATGCAAACTTCAGCCAAATTACCACTAAAAGTACAACATGGTGGGAAAAAAAAACAAACAATCTCAGGATCGCTTTGATAAGTAACAGTGTTCAAAAGTTATAACCATATAAAGTGACACAAGTCAGAATCCAAAAAATGGGCTGAGCCTGAGCTATAAAATGGCTGTGTCCTTAAGGGGTTGAAACAAGAAAATGTTATCAAGCCTCTTTTCTACTTGTATATGCACAAATCGGTTGAAATGTGAGTGAAATAAATGATAGGTCTTTCATAAAATTCTTACCTTGAAGAGTTGTACACCAATACAGGAAACATGAACTGCAAAAGAGTTGTTACAAGAACAATATTCCCATGGTTTTTATATGCACCAAATACCACACTGGACCACATGCTGTTGAAAGAAAAAAAAGAGTAAAAGTACATGAGAAAACGGAATAAACATTAAGATATATAAGAAAAACTATTTCATGTGCCTAATGCATATACAGAAAATCTGCAAATATCTGCAAATGATATTTTTTCAGTGATCCTGCTTGCTTATTGACTATAATTTAAAGTCTGACACTTCCCTGCTATAGCTGCTTTGAATAGTAGGCAACTTAAAAGGGAACCCGTCACCACTATTTTAAAAAATACAGCTAGTGGCAGTTCCTATAGAGTTCTAGTAACTATCTGACACCCTGTTTGTAGCTAAAAATTATTCCCTCAATCCCCAAAATCAAGTTATAATCTTGCCTGGTATCTATGCAGCTTTGAACGACCCATGGGTGTTGGCCTAATGTCATGTGACCAGGGTGACATCATCAGGTCCTTGAGCTACTTAACCCCTAACGCTCTGCGCCGTAGCTCTCCGGCGCAGAGGTATAAGGGATATATGAAGAGGGCTCACGGGCTGAGTCCTCTTCATACAAAGGTGGGGGTTTTTGCTTGCACCGATCGCGGCTATTAACCCTCCGTGCCGCCGGCAAAGTCGCCGGAGGCATTTAAAAGACGGCGCGCGTGGGCGCCGCCATCTTTGTTTTGATCGCCGTGCCCCCAAACGTCATCGGGGGCGGCGATCGGTTGCCATGGTAGCCTCGGGTCTTCGTTTGACCCGAGGATCAATGGCTTCTGCATATGCATTACAATGAGCCTGTGTCTCATTGTAATGTATAGTATGCAAAATGCCATATATTGCCAAAATGCCATGTATTGCAGTATATGGTAGGAGCGACTGACTGTCTAGGTTAATGTACCCTAGATGGTCTAAAAAATGTGAAAAAAAAAAAAAAAATTAAAAAAAAAAAAAATGAATAAATATTTAAAAGTTCAAATCACCCCCCTTTCCCTAGAACGGATATAAACATAATAACAGTAAAAATCCACAACATATTAGGTATCACCGCTCCCAAAATGCCCCATCTATCAATATAAAAACGGTTACGGGCGCGGTGACCGCCGAGGCGGTAAATGGCGCCCAATGTCCGAAATGCGACTTTTTACACCTTTTTACATAACATAAAAAATGAATAAAATGATCAAAATGTCGCACAGACCTCAAAATGGTAGCAATGAAACGTTGCCTCTATTTTGCAAAAAAGTATGAAAAAGTTATAGCATCAGAAGATGCAATTTTTTTTTTTTTTCTTTTTGTACACATTTGTTTAATTTTTGAAAATGTATTAAAACACAATAAAACCTATATAATTGGTATCACCGCGATCGCACCGAACCAAGAATAAGTAGGCGTGTTTTTTGTTATTTGGAGCGAAGAGTGAAAGTCGTAAAAACTGAGCCCACAAGAACGTGACGTTCACTTTTTCCACATTTGGAATTTTTTTTCAGCTTCGCAGTAGATGGCATGTTAAAATAAATAACATTACGGGAAAGTAAAATTTGTTACGCACAAAATAAGCCCTCACACAGGTCTGTACACGTAAAAATGAAAAAGTTATGGATTTTTGAAGTTGGAGAGCGGGAAATGAGCCGAAAAACCCTGCGTCCTTAAGGGGTTAATATGAAAACTATACCCCATGTACATTTCTGACCACATAAAACAATCACAGTATCCTTGGACTTCTACTCCTCTCCATGCAGCCTGCTGTGATTTCATGTGATAAAATATGCTGTGATTTCATGACATATATGCTTAGTGTAGAGTTCCCAATGCTACAAAAGCTATGGGACCTGTGATGATGTCACCCTGTTCACATGACATTATAGCAGCATAGAGATATAGGATGGGGAGGAGCTGATGGATTCAGCCCGAGGAGGCCACGCCCACCTGGACTCGCTGTAGCCATGCTTAGTTACCAGATAAAACTATAAAGTTCAATATATGGGAATCTCAGGGGCATAATTTTTAGCTACAAGCAGGGTGTCAGATAGTTACTAGAGCTCTATAGGAACCTGTCACTACCTGTATTTGTGAAAATAGTGATGACGGGTTCCCTTTAAGAAAAAGCAGAGCACCATGGGCTACAAAAGCAGTTCACATTTCTTCGAATCTTTGCACACTTTTCCTTCTTGGCTGGGTTCTAAGTATTGGCACAGAGAACAGGTCCCATTGCCTTAGACATACTACTTAGTCATAAATTTAAATATACACCATTACACCACCACTTGACTTAAAGTGGTTGTCCGGAATCAAACTTTCATGCCTCTTTGCACTCTACTATGGACCAGCTGCAGATGCCTAATATACTTCACTTACCTGTTTTGCATTCCTCTGCTTTACAACATGACTTGCATTGTTTTTTTCACTTCCTCACTTTGCAGCTTCTGTAGATACCACACCCTCTTTTCTCCTCCATCTGTAAATACCATACCCCCTTTTTTTCTTACCTCTTTAGTCATCACTTCCTTTTTTATCCTCCCTCACTGTTCTCCATGGCTCTGTTTCTCCAGTTTGAACTTTCTCTGCCTGGCTCACACTGACAAAAATTCCCTCACTGATGACTCCCCCTCCCCCTGTGACATGAATCTCTTGTTTTCTCCTTGCTTTCTTTTTATAAGGCGTGTCTGTCCTTCGTGGCTCCTGTTCTGTAATGATCTGCCTCCTGAATGTTCTCTTCTTCCCTATATGATAATCTCTCCCCTCTAGTTCTCATGTGGTCTTATGATCTCTCTCTTTCTCTCTCTCTCTCGTGAAAGCAGCAATGAAAGCAGGTTTGAGTGAAAGGGGATAGATTGTAGAGAGGACAGATTGTGCAACTGCAACATCCCCCATCGGGGCATAGCTTTTTGGCCTTGGGGGCAGCTGGATTCCCTTTAGAACCTCAGTGGCTGGCTGAGCGAGGCCTAGCACTCATCTGGGTCATGGTCGCTGGGTACTGGAGGAACAAGCCTCGTCTATGCCGGGCAGGTATCTGGCAGGTAAATTTGCAAGAAAAGAGTGAGATGCAGCAGATGAATAATAGTTCTTTCTGGGGCACTCCCAATGTAGGTCTAGGGATCCCTGAGTGGATGGTAAATGGGGCGCCATTGATGTTAGTAGCTTTAAGCAGGGATTTGAAAAATGAACTTACAGTGCCTTTATTCCAGAATATGGCAACAACACCCTGGTATAGATAGCTTCAGGCTGCAGATGAGTGGCTGCTTCAGCAGCAGGTTTATGCCTTTATCAATATGTGCACCTTTGTACTGATAAACATGATAACATCTGATTGTTCCACATAAATAACATTCTTTCCCAGGAAGATATTATACCTGAAGATTATCCAGAATTGACTTCACTCAATTGGTCCCAAGTTAATAAATGATTAGATGGAGCGCAAATAAAGTTGGATGTGTTAATGACATCATTGTGCTATGCAGCAATTGGTGGTGATCGAGAACTATCCAATGAAATTATTCCTTTTGCACATGTGAGCCGTCTTAGTGTCTCGTAATATCTAAATGATGTAGTGCGCATACTTGATAATGTCTCGTATCCGGATTATTTAATGCACTCCTACTTTATTATATCCAATATCGGAAAGAAAAACGGCACTCACCGTAGTCAAATGCAGGAACGCTTTATTGAAAGGAAGGTATCAGGGCAGGGGTGATGCACGCCATGGAAAGGCGACGGGGCCGTTTCACGTTGTAAGCGCTTTCTCAAGCCTCTGGGATTTCAATAAAGCGTTCCTGCATTTGACTACAGTGAGTGCTGTTTTTCTTTTCGAAATTGGATTGTCTACTTGTGTCAAGTTTGGACATGTACCCTGCAGCGGAACTTGTTTTGTGCTGGTTTACATGTTCAGTTGTTGCTGCTGGATGCGGATATTGCTGTTTGCCTGTGACCAGGCGGTGATGGTCGTTCTGCCTCTACGGTCTCTCTACTTTATTATATGTCATTATTATTATTCTTTTTCTTCAAAACACAATATTGATCCCAAGCAGGGGCGTAACTTTAGGGGGTGCAGAGGTTGCAGTCGCACCCGGGCCCAAGAGGTTTAGGGGGCCCTTACGGTGTCACTTTCCCATATGAGAAGGCTATTACTATAAACCATACATTATAGTCGAGGGGCCTGGCACAGACTTTGCACTGGGGCCCATCAGCTTCTTGTTACGCCACTGATCCCAAGTTGGGTTAGCTATTGAATATTCCAGCTCTCAAGTTTATATTCCAGGATAGCGTTGGCATTATTAATTATTCCAGATATCAAATTTATACTTTTAGGAGGCTCCTCTTCTCTTATAATGATTTTACACATAGTATGAATTTTTGTGGGAAAAGCTATGCTTCAAGGTGTAACATTTTAATCATCATGCTGTTTTTCAACGTTTATCTTATATATAGGTGAACCTTTGTTTACATTAATTGTATTTATATTTATGGAGGGGGTTGAGAGCCTTCGTGCCCATTAATTATGTTTTTGGAGAACCTATATATTGTGTGTAAATATGCATGAAAATCTTCGAATATGTTACTATTTATTAGGAGGGGTTGGGAGGACTTGGATATTATATATATATATATAGATGTTAATTAGTTTTATCCTATTATGAGTTTTATGAACACGAAAGAACAGCTCCAGACTCCATCTTCATATAAAAACTTCAATTTTTATTTGCCGATATTAAAACATACAGGTAGATTCACACGGAGTCACATGCTTTTTTTTAGTCAAGTTTTTATATGAAGAAGGACGTCTGAGTCTGGAGCTGGTCTTTCGTGTTCATATACTTTCCGCACTCCAAAGAAGCTGGAGAGTCCATGCTCGATCGGTCTATCAGTGAGGAAGTCTGCATTCCAGGTGAGCTGACTTACACTCTTTTGCTGTGGACATTATGGGGGTCATTTACTAAGGACCCGATTCGCGTTTTCCCGACGTGTTACCCGAATATTTCCGATTTGCGCAGATTTTCCCTGTATTGCCCCGGGTTTTTTGCGCACGCAATCGGATTTTGGCGCATCGGCACTGGCATGCACGCAACGGAAATCGGGGGCGTGGCCGAATGAAAACCCGACGGATTCGGAAAAACCGCTGCATTTAAAAAACCGAAAATGTCGCGGAGCTTCCACTTACCTTCATCCAGGATAGGCCGGTGTATTTAAGTGCGTTCCAATGCTTTTCAGCGCAGCAGCACCACCTGGTGGACGGCGGAGGAACTACCTTAATGAATCCCGGCCGGACCCGAATCAACCGCAGAGAACGCGCCGCTGGATCGCGAACGGACCGGGTAGGTAAATCTGCCCCTATGAGTTTTACTATGTTTTTAATTATTAGCCATTTAGTTACATTAACGCCACTTAAAATTTGCACAAGTAATTTACATTTTTATATATATTTATTATCAGGTGGTTATGTATGAAGAATTATGTAGTATTAGGGGGTTCAAGTTTGGGGTGATGTATTGGTGCACATTTACATACCCGGTCCTGCAGAGTTCACGAAAGTCCATTGTCCGACGATAATGCACTGTGCCGCGATTCACTAAGATCATGTGCCCGATATCCTGCATGTGACGCTTCCCCGCTCAGCTCCGACGGAGTTCACCTTCTTCCTGGTGCATGTAAGTGCATTGTCTTGCGATATGGAAGCCAGCGCAGCTACGCCAGAATCTTATCGCATTGTCTTGCCACATGGAAGTCAGCGCAGCAACGCCACAATCCTATCGCGTGCAACACAATCCCAGTGCAAACCCCTATAAAATACCTGTCAAAATGGAGCAAATCCCAAAAAACGCGAACAGTCCGACGAACGTGCGATCTGCGACCCTTAGTAAGTAAGCCTCGTTGTGTTCACACCACTGGAAATACAAGCTTTCTAACATTTAATATAGGAAGGCTACAAAAGTGAATCCTTCATTCAGGCCTTTTGCACTCTGACACTTTAATCTGTGGATCCATTGTGCCTCCGTTTGTAGCAACTTTCTGTCCAAGTTTCTCCTCCTCTGGCTTAGTTGTAACTTCTCAATTCTGGCACCACCAAAGTTAAAGTTAGTCCAATTACAATATCGCTCTCACACTGTAATAGCAATGCAATGTGTCAGTGCCAATAAAGTGGGTCTCACACTGTAATAGCAATGCAATGTGTCAGTGCCAATAAAGTGGGAAAAAAAAACAAAACAAAAAAAACCACAGCTATTAGGCCTGATGACATAATGAGGCTGGGAGAAAGGAATTTTTGTAGATCCAGCACTCGAAGTAGGTATATACTGCGGCTGTAGCTCCGTGTATGGCTGTGTACTGCGGCTGTAGCTCTATGTATGGCTGTGTACTGCGGCTGTAGCTCCGTGTATGGCTGTGTACTGCGGCTGTAGCTCTATGTAAGTCTGTGTACTGCGGCTGTAGCTCCATGTATGGCTGTGTACTGTGGCTGTAGCTCCATGTATGGCTGTGTACTGCAGCTGTAGCTCCATGTATGGCTGTGTACTGTGGCTGTAGCTCCGTGTATGGCTGTGTACTGTGGCTGTAGCTCCGTGTATGGCTGTGTAATGTGGCTGTAGCTCCGTGTATGGGTGTGTACTGTGGATGTAGCTCCTTGTATGGCTGTGTACTGCGGCTGTAGCTCTTTAAGTAAAAGTTTTATTTTCTCCGAAAATAACATACACAACACAGGAGAAATGCTGCAGCATTGTGAGTTTAGGGGTAATACCCAGTCCCTCCAGTAGCCAGTATATAGACAGGGCCTCACCCCCACCTCAGTATAGAGCCAGGGCCTCACCCCCACCTCAGTATAGAAATTGGGCCTCACCCCCCCCCCAGGATAGAAATAGGGCCTCACCCCCCACCCCAGGATAGAAATAGGGCCTCACCCCCCACCCCAATATAGACAGACAAACACAGAGGGCCTTACCAAGTGCCGGCGAGGATGCGGTGACATCACCGCCACAGCACAGGAGCAGACATCAGCGCACTGGGACTCCGCAGGCAGCAGGCTGGGGCCGCGCAGACATCGGCGTGCTGGGACCACGGGACTCCACAGGCAGCGCGCCGTAAACGAGCAGGCAGCGGGACCCCGGGGCCGCGCAGGCAGAAGAGCGCTGTGACCCGGCAGGAATCGGAGTGCAACGGGGCCGCGCAGGTATCGGAGCGCAGATACCCAGCAGGTGTCGGTGCCCACTTTGATTGGGGAGATGGTACGCGTGCCAGCGGAGAGGGCTCTGCGTGCCCTCTCTGGCACGCGTGCCATAGGTTCGCCACCACTGCTATAGGGTATAAAAACAACATTTTGACAATTGAAAATTAATAACCCTTCATGCAGTCCTATGTGGGAGTACAAGCAGTCCCCGGGTTACGTACAAGATAGGGACTGTAGGTTTGTTCTTAAGTTGAATTTGTATGTAAGTCAGAACTGTATAGTTTATAATTGTAGCTCCAGACAACATTTTGTTTTGGTCTGTGTGATTTTGAAAATGTTGTGTTGTCATAAGAGCCAGGATTAACAATAAGGATTAATTACAGACACCTGTGATAACTTTTAAGCTGATTATTGTAGCCTGGGGCTAAAGTAACATACAGGGGTCCGTTTGTAACTAGGGGTCGTCTGTAAGTCGGGTGTTCTTAAGTAGGGGAACGCCTGTACATTCTTTCCACAATGTTAACATTTACATATCTAAAACATAACAACCATATGGTTGAGTCTATGCAATTGATGTTTTAAATGATACATTTTAAAAATGTTAAATGTAATTGTGTAAGGTTGCATAGAAATACATTTGTAGTAAACAACTTTGGTCAGTGGGTTGCAGCAAAGTAACAACTGCCATAAGTACAGTATATTTTTTAATGTATGTATGCACATATGTTCAACATGAGCCTGGAGTTGGGAAGGGTACCACAACTATGGAAAACATCTTGTGTGGTACCAGTTCCAAAAACAATTCACCCATCGGACCTCAAGCGCTACATTAACATCCCATTTGATGAAGGTCTTCGAGAGGTTGGTTCTCGCACATCTCCACCCTGTAGTGAGCTTATCTATGGACGCCCTGCAGTTTGCTTATCGGCCAGGCATTGGTGTAGATGATGCCATCATCCACCTTCTACATCGAACTCTTTCTCACCTGGAGAAACCTGGGAACACTGTGAGAATAATGTTCTTTGATTTCTCCAGTGCTTTCTATACCATACAGCCAGGACTACTAAGGGACAAACTGGATCTGGCTGGAGTAGACACCATCTCTCTAGTTGGATCCTAGACTACCTCACAAACCGACCTCAGTATGTGAGAGCCCAGGACTGTGTGTCGGATACTGTGATGAGTAGTACAGGTGAACCTCAAGGTACAGTTCTGGCTCCCTTCCTCTTTACATTGTACACAGCAGACTTCAGGTACAATTCATGTAGCTGCTACCTCCAGAAGTTCTCTGATGACTCTGCAATAGTCGGCCTCATTACAGGTGAGAACGACAGGGAGTACAAAGAACTGATCCGGAAATTTGTGGACTGGTGCCAGCTAAACCACCTTAGTATTAATGCTGGGAAGACCAAGGAGATGGTGGTGGACTTTCGTAAGCACAGTTCTCTTTCTCAACCGGTGGTTATCCAGGGGACAGAAATTGAGGCAGTGAAGTCCTATAAGTGTTGCAAAACGATAGTAGCTTTCAGCTCACCTTGTCAGCCGATATTCAATGGGTAGGAGTCCTGTATCCTCTATCCACATAGGTAACGTGAACGGTGCCCGGGTCTTGAAAACAAAAAAAGCAAAGCCTGTGCCGCTCCAGGTAGAAGACTGGGAAAAAGGAATTTTTTGTAGATCCAGCACTCGAGGTAAGTATAATTAAAACGGCATATACTTTATTAGGTTCCAGAAAATACGTAAAAAATTCTTTACAAAAAACATGGAATGCACTGTGCGTGCTAGATGAACATGTTGCTGTCAGTTAAAAGGTGCATAGTAGCGGACCTACGCGTTTCGGGCATAACCTTGCATGTTGCCCTTATTCATGGTCTGTCTGCTGTTGCATGGAGCTTAGTACTTATGCTAAAATAACAGGTGTGATGTATTCTGCGTTAATGAGGACATGCGCATGTGGATGAAAGGTGAAAGGGGGCGTATCTCATGTAGCTGATCGTGTGGTGTTGCGGGAAATATCCAAATGTTGGAATATCTTTAATTTAATAGAAATATAGTGTATCCGATCTGTTATTGAGACCTTGTGGGTGTCGCGTGTCTAGCTTTAGTATCCAATATATTTCTCTATTTCTTAGTTTGTGTATTCTGTCTCCTCCCCGTATCGGGGCCGTGACTTTTTCAATTGCTGTAATGCATAGTTTGGATACATCTCCTGAGTGCATGTTAAGAAAGTGCTTAGATAAGCATGATGTGTTCTTAAAGTTGGTATTATCCTTTTTGGTAGCGTCCCGTATGTGTTCTGCTATTCTAGTTTTTAGTGGGCGTATGGTGCTGCCCACATATTGGATGTCACATTGAGTACAAGTTGCTAAGTATACCACATATTTAGAATTACAATTAATGATGGTGTGGATACTGTATGTTTCTTGGTGATGGCTTGATGAAAAAAGCTTGGTGGGGGCCATGTGTTTGCATATATTGCATCTATTTCCCCCACATGGGTATGAGCGCTTAGTAGTTAGCCATGTGGGGGGTTGATGCACTTTATTGCTGTACACCGAAGGTGATGTGATGCCACCTATTGTGTTGGCTTTACGAGCTACAAAGCGACAGCCTTTTTCGAGTATTGCATGGGATTTGTCATCTCCTGTAAGAACAGGCAGATATTTTTTAATTATTTTTACGACATTATGGTAGTCATTACTGTATGGTGTGGAAAAGACTAACTGGTTTGTATCTTCATTATTGGTTTTTATTTTTTGTTGATGTATTAATGTTTGTCTGTCCATTTTTTGTACTTTTTTTGCTGCTATGTCTAATGTCTGTTTAGTGTATCCCCTACTCGTTAGTCTTTCTTTTATGTTTTTTTCTTCTTGCTTGTATAAATGTTCATTGCTACAGCTCCGTTTGGCTCTTATGAGTTCCCCAAGGGGCAGATTATGTATTACATGCTTGGGATGATTGCTATCCGCGTGAAGTATAGAATTGCCACTATTGGGTTTCCTGTATAATGATGTATTTATAGAATTTGTAGCACTAGATCCTTGTAGGAGGATATCCAAAAATGGTACATCAGTTTTTTCGATGTTGTGTGTGAATGCCAGGTTGAAGTTATTGTTATTAATGTATTGGATGAAAGACTTCATGCACAGCGCGGACCCCTGCCATATAATTAGCATATCATCTATATATCTTCCGTACCATAAAATCTGGGTTTGGAAGGGGTTGTCCGCGCTGTACATGAAGCTCTCCTCCCATACAGAGACATATAAGTTGGCAAGAGGCGGTGAAAAACATGAGCCCATGGGGCAGCCTTGTATTTGGAAATAAAAGTTGTTGTTAAATGAGAAATAATTATTCTGAAGTAGGAATTCAGTTACTGTAATAATGTAATCGCTGAGATCTTGTGTGTAATCTGTATATTTTTTGATACAGTATTGCAAAGCTGATAATGCCCTGTTATGAGGTATGCATGTATAAAGGGCAGTAATGTCACAGGTGAGCCAGGTATTTTGTTCTGACCACCCCATATTAGACATGACTTGTAAGACCGTTTTTGAATCTTGGAGGAAGCCTGGTGTATTTTTAACTATTGGCTGCAATAGTCTATCTATCCATGAGCTGATACGTTCCGTGATGGAACCTACCCCCGAAATGATGGGGCGTAGTGGAGGGGGGAAGGTATTCTTGTGGATTTTTGGGGTGGCATGGAAGATGGGTATTTTAGGATATTTTGGGATCAGAAAATCTGATTCTTTCTGTGTTAGTACACCTAACGATAAACCCCATCTGGTTATGTTCTGTAGTGTATTTTTGCTAATCCGCGTGAAGTATAAATTGCCACTTGGTTTCCTGTATGGGGGTGATGTATTTATGAATTTGTAGCACTATATCGGGTAATTAGGAGGATTCCGGGCTGCAATAGTCTGTCTACCCATGAGCTGATACGTTCCGTGATGGAACCTACCCCCGAAATAATGGGGCGTAGTGGAGGAGGGAAAGTGTTCTTGTGGATTTTAGGGGTGGCATGGAAAATGGGTGTTTTAGGGTGTTTTGGAATCAGAAAGTCAGATTCTTTCTGTGTTAATACGCCTAAAGATACCCCCCATCTGGTTATGTTCTGTAGTGTGTTCTTAATATCGCCAGTGGGGTCTTTGGTTATTTTTTTGTATACTAATTCGTCTGATAACATTTTATTAATTTCCATTTCATATAGCATACAATCCATAATAACCACTGCCCCCCCCTTGTCCGCATTTTTAATAACTATATTTTTGTTTTGTTGTAAATCTCTAAGAGCCTTAGATTCTCCTTTTGTTAAGTTATATATAGGATTTTTCTGAGTTAGGGATAACGTTTTCAGTTCCCTCTCCACCAGATGTTGAAAGTTTTCCATTTCTATAGTTCGAGTCCGGGTTTTTTGTTGTAGCAGGTGGTAAATCTTCTTCTTTGATTTTTGGTATCTTCTCATTTTCTTCTTGTAAATCTTGTAGGTGTATCATGTTACATTGGTCTTGAAAGTTGTATTTTTGATATTCATTATTATGCATAACAGACCTTCTTGCGTTTTTCCGAGGAAAGCTGTCTCTGCTAGAAGTGTCTTTTGCCCGTGAGCGCCCGCACAAATTTATTTACATCAAGGAGGGTATTGTGAAATTAAAATCTTTTTGGTGGTACAAATTTCAACTCCTTTTGGGCTATCCTCATTGTTATATTCAGTATATTGCTGAGAGGTTCACACAGCAGTTATGTCCTGTATTTCTGCGGTCTTGTATTTCCTTGGTGTTGGATGAACGCATATAGTTCTTCGGTGTGTTTCTTCCCGCTCGTCGGTTATGTTTTCTGGGGGGGCTTGTTGATGGGCCCACCTGGGTTTTTTTGGTTGATAGGATTGCTTTTTATATTATTTTGTGCTTGGCCACACACGTGTCACATGTGTTTGTTTAGTGGTAGCGATATATGTTGACACATTACTAGATGTCTCTCCATCTGAAGGTTGTTATTGAAATCTGTTGAGTCCTGGTCTGATGAGGCGAAGGATACATTCTTAGTTTTGTTTTTGATTATTGAATGTGTTTTGTATGGTCTTCTTTTATTGCGTTGCCAAGTGTAAATCTCATTTCTGGAATAATCTATGGAATCTCTATTGAACTTTCTTTGTTTGATTTCCATAATGTCTTTTTCCATTTTTGCAATGTTCTCTTTTAAGTTATTGTCCATACGTTTGAACTCCGCAGTGTCTGCATATTGTTTCAAAGTTGTTCTTGTGCGTTGCATTTGTTCATCTAGTTCGTTTAGGCGGATTTGTTCTCTGTCAGCTATCAGCTGCATGAGTTTAAACGAACATTGTGTCAAGGTTTCATACCAATCATTGGCAAACGTCTCGTCGTACACAAAAGTTGGATATTTCCTTATTCTTAGACCCCGTGGGATCATTTTCTTTTCCAGGTAATTAAGCATTGTGGTGTGGTCCCACCAAACCTTTAGCTGCTCGCTCATGTCATTTTCTAGGTCTTGCATTAAAGTAATTGCATTAAGGTTTGATTCATCCTTTTGGCTTTGTAGACCTGAGAAAATGGCAGCAGCTTTATTTCTCCTATCTTCATTGTTAATGTCCTCAAAAGCTGTATTGGTATTGGATTGTTCCATGTTTATGTTTTTAGTTTTTAGTTGTGTATATATAATCTGGAAACATATGTAGATGTTGATATTCAGTTACTTAGTGGGAGGACTCACCAATATATTGATACCCGGGGGTATATATTGTATTAGCTGACTTTTAAGGGAGCACGAGAGTTTTTGCGGCAGAATACATATATAGAAACATGGAAAACTATGGTTGTTGCAAAACGATAGTAACTTTCAGCACAAAAAAACCACAGCTACTTAGGCCTGATGAATAATGAGGCTGGGAGTAAAGGATTTTTGTAGATCCAGCACTCGAAGTAGGTTAATTAAAATGGCATATACTTTATTGGGTTCCAGAAAATGCGTAAAAAATTCCTTTACAAAAACATGTGAATGCACTTGGCGTGCTAGATAAACATATTGTGTCAGGAAAAAGTGCATAGTAGCGGACCTACGCGTTTCGAGGCATAACCTTGCAGTTGCCCTTATCATGGTCGGTCTGCTGTTGCATGGAGCTTGGTACTTATGCAAAGAACAGGTGTAGTGAGTGTACTGCCGTAATGAGGACATGCGCATGTGGATGAAAGGTAAAAGGGGGTATCTATATAGCTAAACTTGTGGTGTTGCGCGGAAATGTCCAAATGTTGAGTTTGAGAGAAATATAGTGTATCCGATCTATTATTGAGACCTTGTGGATGTCGCGTATCTAACTAATATCCATAATTTCTCTATTCTTAATTTGTGTGTTCTGTCTCCTCCCGTATCGGGGCCGTGACTTCTCAATGTTCTGTAATGACTAGTTTGGATACACTCCTGAGTGCATGTTAAGAAAGTGCTAGATAAGCATGATGTGGTTCTTAAGGTTGATATGTCCTTTTTAGTAGCGTCCCGTATGTGTTCTTCGGCTATTCTGGTTTTAGTGGGCGTTATGGTGCTCGCTACATATGGATATCAATTGAGTCAAAGTTGCTAAGTATACCACAATTTGAATTACAATTAATGATGTGTGGATACTGTATGTTCTTGGTGATGGTAGATGTAAAAAGCTGGTGGGGGCCATGTATTTACATATATTGCATCTGTTACCCCCACATGGGTATGAGCCCTTAGTAGTTAGCCATGTGGGGGGGTGATGCACTTTATTACAATACATCGAAGGTGATGTATACCCTATGGTGTTGGCTTTGCGAGCTACAAAGCGAACAGCCTTTTTCAGAGTATTGCATGCGATTTGTCATCTCCGTAAGAACAGGCAGATATTTTTTAATTAGTTTTTACGACATTATGCGTAATCATACTGTATGTGTGTGAAGAAAGACTACACTGGTTTGTATCTCTATTTTTGGTTTTTATTTTTGTTGATGTATT
The DNA here is from genome assembly GCA_019512145.1 of Engystomops pustulosus. Lineage (NCBI taxonomy): Eukaryota > Metazoa > Chordata > Amphibia > Anura > Leptodactylidae > Engystomops > Engystomops pustulosus. The sequence continues at coordinate 172,271,079 of CM033642.1, read as the reverse complement.
AATGTTTGTCTGTCCATTGCTTGTACTTTTTTGCTGCTATATCCAATGTTGGTTGGTTGTATCCCCTACTTGTTAGTCTAGGCTTTATGTGTTTTTTCTTCCTGGTTGGATAGATATCATATACTCAGTCCGTTGGCGTTTATGAATTCACAAGCGGGCAGAGTATGTATTGACGACTTGTGGGGTGATGTGAGATCAGGTCTGAAGTTGATAGATTGCCAACTGCATGGACTTCACTGTATAATGATGTGTTAATAGAATTGTAGCACTAGATCCTTGTAGGAGGGATGTCCAAAATGGTACATCAGTTTTTTCGGTGTTGTGTGTAAAGCAGCCAGATTGAAGTTATTGTGTATTAATGTATGTATGAAAGAATTCATGCACAGCGCGGACCCCGCCATATAATTAGCATATCATCTATATATTTACCGTACCAAGATCTGGGCCTGGAAGGGATTGTCCGCGCTGAATGAAGCTCTCCTCCCATACAGAGACATATAATTTGGCAAGAGACGTGTGAAAAACATGAGCCATGGGGCAACCTTTGTATTTGAAAATAGGTTATTGTTAAATGAGAAGTAATTGTTCTGAAGTAAGAATTCAGTTACTGTAATAATGTAATCACTAAGGTCTTGTGTGTAGTTGGATTTTTTGATGCAGTATTGCAAAGCTGATAATCCCTATGTGGGTATGCATGGTGTAAAGGGCAGTAATGTCGCAGGTGAGCCAGGTGGTATTTTGTTTGACCACCCACATTAGACATGACTTGTAAGACCGTTTTAGAATCTTGGGGAAACCTGGTGTATTCTAACTATTGGCGTAATAGTTATCTATCATGCTGATAGTTCTCGTGATGGAACTACCCCCGAAATGATGGGGCGTGTAGGAGGGAGGGAAAGTGGAGAAAGTTTCTTATGAATTTTTGGGGTGGCATGGAAAATGGGTATTTTAGGATATTTGGGAATCAAAAATCTGATTCTTTCGTGTTAGTACACCTAATGATAACCCCAATCTGATTATGTTCTGTAGTGTATTTTTGATGTCGTCAGTGGGGTCTTTAGTTACTTTTTTGTATACTAATTCATCTGATAACATTTTGTTAATTTCCATTTCATATAACATACAGTCCATAATAACCAGCTGCCCCCCCTTGTCCGCATTTTTAATAACTATTTTGTATTTGTGGTGTAAATCTCTAACGAGCCTTGGATTCTCCTTTGTAGGTTGTATATGGGATTTTCTAGGTATTAGAGATAAACGTTTTGAGTTCCCTTTCCACAAATGTTGGAAAATTCCATTTATATAGTTCGGGATAGAACAGGATAAAAGTCCGGGTTTTTGTCGGGGCAGGTGGTAGATCTTCTTCTTTAATTTAGGTATTTTTTCATTTTCTTCTTGTAGGTCTTGTAAAGTGTATCATGTTACATGGTCTTGAAAATTATATTTTTGATATTCATTATTATGCATACATAATTCTGCGTTTTTTTCCAGGAAAGCTGTTCTCTTGTAGAAAGTGTCTTTTTGACCGTGAGCGCGCCGCACAAATTTATTCATCAAGGAGGGTATTGTAGAAATTAAATCTTTTTGTGCGTACAAATTTCAATCCTTTTTGGAGTATCCTCAATTGATTATTATTAGTATATTGTGCTGAGAGGTTTCACAAACAGTTATGTCCTGTATTTCTGCCGGTGTTGTATTCCTTGTGTTTGCGATTTACTGCTTAGTTTTTTCTGTGTTTCTTGCCCCTCTCGGTTATGTTTTCTGTTGGGGGGCTTTTGTTGATGTGGCCCACCTGGTTTTTTTGGTGATAGGATTGCTTTTTATATGTTTGTGCTTGGGCACCGTTCACATGTGTTTGTTTAGTGGGTAGCGATATATCTTGCACATTACTAGATGTCTCTCCATCTGACAGGTCTGTATTGAAATCTGTTGAGTCCTGGTCTGATGAGGCGAAGGATACATTCTTAGTTTTGTTTTTGATTATTGAATGTGTTTTGTATGGTCTTCTTTTATTGCGTTGCCAAGTGTAAATCTCATTTCTGGAATAATCTATGGAATCTCTATTGAACTTTCTTTGTTTGATTTCCATATGTCTTTTTCCATTTTTGCAATGTTCTCTTTTAAGTTATTGTCCATACGTTTGAACTCCGCAGTGTCTGCATTGTTTAAGTGTTCTTGTGCGTTGCATTTGTTCATCTAGTTCGTTTAGGCGGATTTGTTCCTGTCAGCTATAGCTGCATGAGTTTAAAACGAACATTGTGTCAAGGTTTCATACCAATCATTGGCAAACGTCTCGTCGTACACAAAAGTTGGATATTTCCTTATTCTTAGACCCCGTGGGATCATTTTCTTTTCCAGGTAAATAAGCATTGTGGTGTGGTCCCACCAAACCTTTAGCTGCTCGCTCATGTCATTTTCTAGGTCTTGCATTAAAGTAATTGCATTAAGGTTTGATTCATCCTTTGGCTTGTAGACCTGAGAAAATGGCAGCAGCTTTTATTCTCTCTATCTCATGTTATGTCCTCAAAAGCTTTATGGTATTGGATGTTCCATGTTTATGTTTTTAGTTTTAGTGTTGTGATATATAATCTGGAAACATATGTAGATGTGATATTCAGTTACTTAGTGGGAGGACTCACCATATATTGATACCCGGGGGTATGGTATTATTGTATTAGCTGACTTTTAAGGGAGCACGAGAGTTTTTGCGGCAGAATACATATATAGAAACATGGAAAACTATGGTTGTTGCAAAACGATAGTAACTTCAGCTCACCTTGTCAGCCGGTATCAGGGTAGAGACGCCTATATCATCTATCCACATAGGTAGCATGAACGGTGCCCGGGTCTTGGAAACAAAAAATGCAAAGCCTGTGCCGCTCCAGTAGAAGACTGGGAGAAAGGAATTTTTGTTGATCCAGCACTCGAAGTAGGTATATATTAAAATGGCATATACTTTATTGGGTTCCAGAAAATGCGTTAAAAAATTCCTTTACCAAAAACATGGAATGCACTGTGCGTGCTAGATAAACTATTGCTGTCAGTTTTAAAAAGTGCATAGTAGAGCGACCTAACGCGTTTTGGGCATAACCTGCATGTTGCCCTATTCATGGTTGTCGCTGTTGCATGGACGCTTGGTACTTATGCTAAAGAACAGGTGTGATGGGTGTACTGCGCTAATGAGGACATGCGATGTGGATTAAAAGGTAAAAGGGGGCGTATCTCATATAGCTAAACTTGTGGGTGTGCGGGAAATGTCCAAATGTTGAGTTTTTAGTAGAAATATAGTGTATCCGATCTATTATGAGACTTGTGATGTCGCGTATTAACTTTAATATCCAATATATTTCTTTCTTTAATTGGTGTGTCTGTCTCCTCCCCGTATCGGGGCCGTGACTTCTCAATTGCTGTAATGCATAGTTTGGATACATCTCCTGAGTGCATGTTAAGAAAGTGCTTAGATAAGCATGATGTGTTCTTAAGGTGATATTGTCCTTTTTAGTAGGTCCCGTATGTGTTCTGCTATTCTGGTTTTTAGTGGGCGTATGGTGCTGCCTACATATTGGATATCACATTGAGTACAAGTTGTAAGTATACCACATATTTAGAATTACAATTAAGATGGTGTGGATTACTGTATGTTCTTGGTGATGGCTAGATGTAAAAAGTTGGTGGGGGCCATGTATTTACATATATGCATCTGTTACCCCCACATGGGTATGAGCCTAGTAGTTAGCCATGTGGGGGGTTGATGCACTTTATTACAATACACCGAAGGTGATGTAATACCACTATTGTGTTGGCTTTGCGAGCTAACCAAAGCGACAGCCTTTTTCGAGTATTGCATGCGATTTGTCATCTCCTGTAAGAATCTGGCATTTACACACAACACCGAAAAAACTGATGTACCATTTTTGGACATCCTCCTACAAGGATCTAGTGCTACAAATTCTATTAACACATCATTATACAGGAAGCCCAGCAGTGGCAATTCTATACTTCACGCGGATAGCAATCACCCCAAGCATGTAATACATAATCTGCCCCTTGGGGAATTCATAAGAGCCAAACGGAGCTGTAGTAATGAATATCTACAACCAAGAAGAAAAAAACATAAAAAGCTGACTAACAAGTAGGGGATACCACAAACAAACATTGAGATTAGCAGCAAAAAAGTACAAGCAATGACAGACAAACATTAATACATCAACAAAAAATAACAAAAAATGAAGATACAAACCAGTTAGTCTTTTCCACACCATAAGTAATGATTACCATATGTCGTAAAAATATAAAAAATATCTGCCTGTTCTTACAGGAGATGACAAATCGCATGCAATACTCGAAAAAGGCTGTCGCTTGTAGCTCGCAAAGCCAACACAATAGGTGGTTTACATCACCTTCGGTGTATTGTAATAAAGTGCATCAACCCCCCACATGGCTAACTACTAAGGGCTCCACCCATGTGGGGGTAACAGATGCAATATATGTAAATAACATGGCCCCACACAGCTTTTACATCTAGCCATCACAAGAAACATACAGTATCCACACCATCATTAATTGTAATTCTAAATATGTGGTTATACTTAGCAATTGTACTCAATGTGATATCCAATATGTAGGCAGCACCATACGCCCACTAAAACCAGAATAGCAGAAACACATACGGGACGTACTAAAAAGGACAATTCAACCTAAGAACAAATCATGCTTATCTAAGCACTTTTTAACCTGCACTCAGGAGATGTATCCAAACTATGCATTACAGCAATTGAGAAAGTCACGGCCCGATACGGGGAGGAGACAGAACACACAAATTAGAAATAGAGAAATATATTGGATATTAAAGTTAGATACGCGACATCCACAAGGTCTCAATAAGACGGATTACACTATATTTCTACTAAACTCAACATTTGGACATTCCCGCAACACCACAAGTTTAGCTATATGAGATACGCCCCCTTTTACCTTTCTCCACATGCGCATGTCCTCATTAGCGCCAGTACACATCACACCTGTTCTTTGCATAAGTTACAAGCTCCATGCAACAGCAGACAGACCATGAATAAGGCAAGCGTTATGCCCAAACGATGGTCAGCTATATGCATTTAAATGGGGAACCCCAGCAATATGTTTATCTGCACGCACAGTGCATTCCATGTTTTTGTAAGGGAATTTTTTACGCATTTTCTGGAACCCAATAAAGTATATGCCATTTTTAATATACATTCGAGTGCTGGATCTACAAAAATTCCTTTCTCCAGTCTTCTACCTGGAGCGGCACAGGCTTTGCATTTTTTTTGTTTCCAAGACCCGGGCACCGTTCATGCTACCTATGTGGATAGAGGATATAGGACTCCTACCCATTGAATACGGCTGACAGGTGAGCTGAAAGTTACTATCGTTTTGCAACAACCATAGTTTCCATGTTTCTATATAATGTATTCTGCAGCAAAAACTCTCGTGCTCCCTTAAAGCAGCTAATACAATATTACCCCGGGTATCAATATATTGGTGAGTCTCCCACTAAGTAACTGAAATCAAAATCACATATGTTTCCAGATATATATACACAACTAAAAACTAAAAAAAATAAACATGGAACAATCCAATACCAATACAGCTTTTGAGACATTAACAATGAAGATAGGAGAAATAAAGCTGCTGCATTTTCTCAGGTCTACAAAGCCAAAGGATGAAAACAACCTTAATGCATTACTTTAATGCAAGACTAGAAAATGACATGAGCGAGCGCTAAAGGTTGGTGGGACCACACCACAATGCTTATTACCTGGAAAAGAAAATGATCCCACGGGGTCTAAGAATAAGGAAATATCCAACTTTTGTGTACGACGAGACGTTTGCCAATGATTGGTATGAAACTGCACACAATGTTCGTTTAAACCATGCAGCTGATAGCTGAAAGAGAACAAATCCGCTAAACGAACTGATGAACAAATGCAACGCACAGAACAACTTTGAAACAATATGCAGACACTGCGGAGTTCAAACGTATGGACAATAACTAAAGAGAACATTGCAAAAATGGAAAAAGACATTATGGAAATCAAAAAAAGAAGTTCAATAGAGATTCCATAGATTATTCCAAAATGAGATTTCACTTGGCCAACGAATAAAAGAGACCATACAAACACATTCAATAATCAAAACAAAACTAAGAAGTGTATCCTTCGCCTCATCAACAGGACTCAACAGATTTCAATACAGACCTGTCAGATGGAGAGAACATTATATGTTGCAACATATATCGCTACCCACTAAACCAACACATGTGAACGGTGCCCAAGCACAAACATAAAAAGCCATCTATCACCCAAAAAACCAGGGGGCCACATCAACAAAGCACCCCCAGAAAAACATAACAGACCGAGGGGGCAAGAAACACAGAAAAAGAAACTATATGCAGTATCAACACAAGGAAATACAAGACCGGCAAGAAATACAGGACATAACTGGTGAAACCTTCAGCCAATACTGAATAATAATCATGAGGATACTCCAAAAGGATTGAAATTTGTACCGCAAAAAGATTTAATTTCTTACATACCCTCCTTGATGTAAATAAATTTGTGCGGGCGCTCACGGTCAAACGGACAGTATTCTACAACGAGAACAGCTTCCTGCGAAAACGCAAGAATGTATGTTATGATAATTATGAATATCAAAAATATAATTTTCAAGACCAATGGAACATGATACACTACAAGACTACAAGAAGAAAATGAAAAATACCTAAATTAAAGAAGAAGTCTCCACCGCCCCGAACAAAAACCCGGACTTTTACCTGTTCTATCCCGAACTATAACTAGAAATGGACAATTTCCAACATTTGGTGGAAAGGGAACTCAAAACGTATCTCTAACTCAGAAAATCCCATATACAACCTAACAAAAGGAGAATCCAAGGCTCTTAGAGATTTACAACAAAATAAAAATATAGTATTTAAAAATGGGACAAGGGGGGGCGAGCAGTGGTATTATGGACTGTATGTTATAGAAATGGAAAATTAACAAAATGTTATCAGAGATGAATTAGGATACAAAAAAGTAACTAAAGACCCCACTGACGACATCAAAAAATCACTACAGAACATAATCAGATGGGGGTATCATAGGTTACTAACACAAAGAAAGAATCAGATTTTTGATTCCCAAATATCCTAAAATACCCATTTCCATGCCACCCAAAATTCATAAGAATACTTTCCCTCCTCCACTACGCCCCATCATTGGGTGGTAGGTTCCATCACGGAACGTATAGCTCATGGATAGATAGACTATTACAGCCAATAGTTAAGAATACACCAGGTTTCCTCCAAGATTTCAAACGGTCTTACAAGTCATGTCTAATATGGGGTGGTCAGAACAAAATACCTGGCTCACCTGCGACATTACTGCCCTTTACAAATGCATACCCCACAACGGGCATTATCAGCTTTGCAATACTGCTCAAAAAATTACAGACTACACACAAGACCTTAGTGATTACATTTTACAGTCAACTGAATTCTTACTTCAGAACAATTACTTCTCATTTAACAATAACTTCTCTTTTCAAATACAAGGTTGCCCCATGGCTCTATGTTTTTCACCGCTCTGCCAACTTATATGTCTCTGTAGTGGAGGAGAGAGCTTCATGTACACGCGGACAATCCCTTCCAGCCCAGATCTTATGGTACGAAGATATATAGATGATATGCTAAATTATTGGCAGGGTCCCGCTGTGCATGAAGTCTTTCATACAATACATTAATAACAATAACTTCAATCTGGCATTTACACACAACACCGAAAAAACTGATGTACCATTTTTGGACATCCTCCTACAAGGATCTAGTGCTACAAATTCTATTAACACATCATTATACAGGAAGCCCAGCAGTGGCAATTCTATACTTCACGCGGATAGCAATCACCCCAAGCATGTAATACATAATCTGCCCCTTGGGGAATTCATAAGAGCCAAACGGAGCTGTAGTAATGAATATCTATACAACCAAGAAGAAAAAAAAATAAAAGCTAGACTAACAGTAGGGGGACACCAAACAAACATTGGATATAGCAGCAAAAAAAGTACAAGCAATGGACAGACAAACATTAATACATCAACAAAAAATAAAAACCAAAAATGAAGATACAAACCAGTTAGTCTTTTCCACACCATACAGTAATGATTACCATAATGTCGTAAAAATAATTAAAAAATATCTGCCTGTTCTTACAGGAGATGACAAATCGCATGCAATACTCGAAAAAGGCTGTCGCTTTGTAGCTCGCAAAGCCAACACAATAGGTGGTAACATCACTTCGGTGTATGTATTGTAATAAAGTGCATCAACCCCCCACATGGCTAACTATAAGGGCTCATACCCATGTGGGGGTAACAGATGCAATATATGTAAATTACAGGCCCACCAAGCTTTTTACATCTAGCCATCACCAAGAAACATCAGTATCCACACATCATTAATTGTAATTCTAAATATGTGGTATACTTAGCAACTTGTACTCAATGTGATATCCAATATGTAGGCAGCACCATACGCCCACTAAAAACCAGAATAGCAGAACAATACGGGACGCTACTACTAAAAGGACAATATCAACCTTAAGAACACATCATGCTTATCTAAGCACTTTTAACATGCACTCAGGAGATGTATCCAAACTATGCATTACAGCAATTGAGAAAGTCACGGCCCGATACGGGGAGGAGACAGAACACACAAATTAAGAAATAGAGAAAATATATTGGATATTAAGTTAGATACGCGACATCCACAAGGTCTCAATAATAGATCGGATACACTAATATTCTACTAAACTCAACTTTGGACATTTCCCGCAACACCACAGTTTAGCATATGAGATACCCCCTTTTACCTTTCATCCACATGCGCATGTCCTCATTAGCGCAGTACACATCACACCTGTTCTTTTAGCATAAGTACCAAGCTCCATGCAACAGCAGACAGACCATGAATAAGGGCAACATGCAAGGTTATGCCCGAAACGCGTAGGTCCGCTACTATGCACTTTTTAACTGACAGCAATATGTTATTTCTAGCACGCACAGTGCATTCCATGTTTTTGTATAAGGAATTTTTACGCATTTTCTGGAACCCAATAAAGTATATGCCATTTATATACTACTTCGAGTGCTGGATCTACAAAAATCCTTTCTCCCAGTCTTCTACCTGGAGCGGCACAGGCTTGCATTTTTTTGTTTCCAAGACCCGGGCACCGTCATGCTACCTATGTGGATAGAGGATATAGGACTCCTACCCATTGAATACCGGCTGACAAGGTGAGCTGAAAGTTACTATCGTTTTGCAACAACCATAGTTTTCCATGTTTCTATATATGTATTCTGCCGCAAAAACTCTCGTGCTCCCTTAAAAGTCAGTAATACAAATATATCCCCCGGGTATATGGTCTCATATCTTGGTGGAGTCCTCCCATTAAGTAAATGAATATCAACATCTACATATGTTCCAGATATATATACAACAACTAAAAAACTAAAAACATAACATGGAACAATCCAAACCAATACAGCTTTTGAGTGACAAACAATGAAGATAGGAGAAATAAAGCTGCTTGCCATTTTATCAGGTCTACAAAGCCAAAGGATGAATCAAACCTTAATGCAATTACTTTATGCAAGACCTAGAAAATGACATGAGCGAGCAGCTAAAGGATTTGGTGGGAACCACACACAATGCTTAATTACCTGGAAAAGAAAATGATCCCCGGGTCTAAGAATAAGGAAATATCCAAAACTTTGTGTGACGACGCAGACGTTTGCCAATGATTGGTATGAAACCTTGCACAATGTCGTTAAACTCATGCAGCTGATTAGCTGACAGAGAACAAATCCGCCTAAACGAAACTAGATGAAAAAATGCAACGCACAATGAACAACTTTGAAAACAATATGCAGACAATGCGGAGTTCAAACGTATGGACAATAACTTAAAAGAGAACATTGCAAAAATGGAAAAGACATTATGGAAATCAAACAAAGATAAAGTTCAAAGAGATTCCATAGATAGATTCCAGAAATGAGATTACATCTGGCAAGCCATAAAAGAGACCATACAAAACACATTCAATAATCAAAAACAAAACTAAGAATGTATCTTGCCGCATCAGACCAGGACTCAACAGATTTCAATACAGACTTGTCAGATGGAGAGCATCTAGTAATGTGCAAACATATTCGCTAACCACTAAACAAACACAGTGAACGGTTGCCCAAGCACAAACAAATAAAAAAGCAATCCTACACCAAAAAAACCAGGTGGGCCACATCAACAAGCAGACCAGAAAACATAAACCGACGATGGGGGGGCAAGAAACACAGAAAGAAACTATATGCAGTATCCAAACCAAGGAAATACAAGACCGGCAGAAATACAGGACAAAACTGTTGTGAACCTCTCAGCAAATACTGAATAATAATCAATTGAGGATACTCCAAAAGTGATTGAAATTTGTACCAGCAAAAAGATTTAATTTCTACAATACCTCCTTGATGAAATAAATTGTTGCGGGCGCTCACGGTCAAAAGACACTTTCTACAAGAGAACAGCTTTCCTGACGGAAAAGCAAAGAATGTATGTTATGCATCAATATGAATATCAAAAATTAATTTTCAAGACCAAGTGTAACATGATACACTTACAAGACTACAAGAAGAAAATGAAAAATACCAAAATTAAAGAAGAAGATCTACCCCCTGCCCGACAAAAAACCCGCGACTTTTATCCTGTTCTATCCCGAACTATAGAAATGGACCAATTCCAACATTTGGTGGAAAGGTGAACTCAAAACGTTATTCTAACTCAGAGAAAATCACATATACAACCTAACAAAAGGAGAATCCAAGGCTCTTAGAGATTTACAACAAATAAAAAATATAGTTATTAAAAATGCGGACAAGGGGGGGGGGCAGTGGTTATTATGGAACGTATGTTATTATGAAATGGAAATTAACAAAAGTTATCAGTGAATTGTATCCAAAAAAAGTAACTAAGACCCCACTGCGACATCAACAAATCACTACAGAACATAATCAGATGGGGGTTGGTTATATAGGTGTACTAACACAGAAAGAATCAGTTTTTTGGATTCCCAAATATCTAAAATAACCCATTTTCCATGCCACCCAACAAAATTCATAAGAAACTTTCCTCCTCCACTAAGCCCCATCATTGCGGGGTAGGTTCCATCACCGGAACGAATCACTCTGGATAGATAGACTATTACAGCCAATAGTTTAGAATACAACAGTTTTCCACAAGATTCTAAACGTCTTACAAGTCCTGTCTAATATGGGGTGGGCAGAACAAAAAATACTGGCCATCACCTGCGACCATTACTCCTTACACATGCATACCCACAACAGGGCATATCAGCTGCATACTGCCCATCAAAACAATATACAGACTACACACCGACCTAGTGATTACTTCTTATTACAGTAACGAATTCTTACTTCAGAACAATACTTCTCATTTAACAATAACTTCTTTTTCAAATACAAGGTTGCCCCATGGGCTCATGTTTTTCACCGTCTCTTGCCAACTTATATGTCTCTGTATGGGAGGGAGGAGAGCTTCATGTACAGGCGGACAATCCCTTAAGAAGCCCAGATCTTATGGTACGGAAGATATATAGATGATATGCTAATTTATATGGAGGGGTCCGCGCTGTGGCATGAAGTCTTTCATACAATACATTAATAACAATAACTTCAATCTGGCATTTACACACAACACCGAAAAAAAAATGATGTACCATTTTTGACATCCTCCACAAGGATCTAGTGCTACAAATTTATTAAACCCATCATTATACGGAAGCCACGCAGTGGCAATTCTCTACTTCAAGCGGATAGCAATCACCCAAGCATGTAATAACATAATTGCCCTTGGGGAATTCATAGAGCCAAACGGAGCTGTAGTAATGAATATCTATACAACCAAGAAGAAAAAAACATAAAAGCTAGACTAACAGTAGGGATTAACCAAACAACAGGGATAAGCAGCAAAAAAAGTACAAGCAATGGACAGACAAAACATAATACATCAACAAAAAATAAAAACCAAAAATGAAGATACAAACCAGGTAGTCTTTTCCACACCATACAGTAATGATTACCATAATGTCGTAAAAAAATTAAAAAAAATATCTGCCTGTTCTTACAGGAGATGACAAACGCATGCAATATCGAAAAGGGGTGTCGCTTTGTAGCTCGCAAAGCCAACACAATAGGTGGTTTTATTACATCACCTCGGGTGTATTGGAATAAAGTGCATCAACCCCCCACATGGCTAACTACTAAGGGCTCATACCCAGTGGGGGTCAACAGATGAAATATATGTAATACATGGCCCCCACCAAGTTTTTAACATCTAGACCACACCAAGAAAAACATACAGTATCCCACCATCATAAGGTAATTCTAAATGTGGTATACTTAGCACTTGTACTCAATGTGATATCAATATGTAGGCAGCACCATACGGCCACTAAAAAACAGAAATGCAGAACACATACGGGACGCTACTAAAAAAGGACAATATCAACCTTAAGAACACATCATGCTTATCTAGCACTTTTTAACATGCACCAGGAGATGTATCCAAACTATGCATTACCAGCGCAATTGAGAAAGTCAGGCCCCGATCAGGGGGAGGAGACAGAACACACAAATAAGAAATAGAGAAAATATATGGATATTAGTTAGATAGCGACATCACAAGGTCTCAATAAGATCGGTACACTATATTTCTACTAAACTCAACATTGGACATTTCCCGCAACACCACAAGTTTAGCTCTATGAGATACGCCCCCTTTTACCTTTCAATCCACATGCGCATGTCCTCATTAGCGCAGTACACATCACACCGTTCTTTAGCATAATACCAAGATCCATTGCAACAGCAGACAGACCATGAATAAGGGCAACATGCAAGGTTATGCCCGAAACGCGTAGGTCGCTACTATGCACTTTTTAACTGACAGCAATATGTTTATCTAGCACGCACAGTGCATTCCCATGTTTTTAAAGGAATTTTTTACGCATTTTGGAACCCCATAAAGTATATGCATTTTAATATACTACTTCGAGTGCTGGATCTACAAAAATTCCTTTCTCCAGTCTTCTACCTGGAGCGGCAACAGGCTTTGCATTTTTTGTTTCCAAGACCCGGGAACCGTTCATGCGTACCTATGTGGATAGAGGATATAGGACTCCTACCCATTGAATACCGGCTGACAAGGTGAGCTGAAAGTTACTATCGTTTTGCAACAACCATAGTTTTCCATGTTTCGACATAATGAGGCACCTGCCTTGGAGAGAGAGGGTTTGCTGCTGCAGTGGAATGAGGTAAGCCATGTACTCTGCACCAACACATCAGCCTCACTTTAGGTAAGCGACAATGGTACAGTCCAGTGCTACTCCTGCATCCTGCAGACTTGTTTAAAACCCTTATATTGGGAATGTAAGAACCTGACGAAGGGAGCGGTCCGCCCCCGAAACGCGTTGTTCATCAATTGACACTTTGTTGAATAAAACGATTTTGTGATCAAACATTGGTTGAACCTGAAATCAATGTAGCAGCGCACTGAGGAAGCTCCACTTTTTTCCCTTTAATCCACTGCCATTTGCAATACAGTCCTTCCAGGAGGAACCGGTAGGAGCACTGCAGCGCTACATCATCTCTTGACACACTCCGAGTAGTTATGCACTGAGCATAACTACCCCAGGTGAGAGCATAACTAACCTGACCTTAGTCACCAGAAATAGGATTTCCTTGAACCAACGGGTGTTTGCCCTATGAGCGCCTTTGTGTCCTTTTATTTTTCGTTTTCGTCTACCAAAGTTATAAACAGACACTCACTGAAAGGTTATATAAAAAATAATCACTTGATTAACAACTGAATTAACGCAATACAACAATCTAAAATTGGTGCCAGATTATATTTTCATGAAGCTGTGCCCACAAGAACTAATTTTAGTGGTTGGCCCCAGGCATCCCAGTCCAATACTGGTGAGGTACATTTAGTTTACCCTCCTCATACTCATTTGTAGTATCAAGATTGTTAACAAACAGGAGTTTATGTCCATAACATATAAACACATAGGAGGCGAAAACTAACCATTAAAAAAGCTGAAAAAAATCTATAGCCCAGTGTATACACAAAAGGGGTAATACATTTTGGTAATTTTTTTTGTATCATTCTTTATGATGCATGAAAAGATATAACCAAGCACACATAAACAATGTGCAATAGTTAAGGACACGCAGGTCCAAACAATATACAACAGTATGTTTTACATTGAATGAGTTTAAAGACACACATACATCTGATAGTCTAGATAGTAAGCCTGACAGTACGCCTAGCATCCTGTATACATCTCAAAGCCAAACAAATTATCAGTAGACAAATAATGAAAAAATTAACCAATTTGCGGTGAATTAGACTAAGTCATTGGGTGGTAGTAGTGCCAACAAGGAGGGAGAAGAGGGGTTGGAAGGCTGTGAAGTGCACTGTGTATAATGTGATAACACTGTTCCCATTGCATTATCCATGTTCCTAGGTCATGATCCATGTATGCTATGTAAATTGGTTGTACCACTTTAAGGTTCAAGCCCTGCTAGGTTGGGAGGTAGAACCTGTATATTTAGGAGTTACCTAATATTCTGAGTGTCAGAGCAGAGTATATAAGGAAGGGACCCCCCCCCCCCGACAAAGTGCCAGAAGAAGACAACAAGAGCACTTTAACCAGCGTGCTAAAGCTGAACCATTGAAGTTTGGTTGAAAAATAACCACCGCACCAGTAAACTTGATAGCAAATGGGAAAGAGATCCCTACATTGTCAAGACCATCCCACGCCCTGGTATTGAGATATATGAGATTGGCAGAGAAGGCAAAAGTACCCAAGTAGTCCACCGTAATCGTTTGAAACCCTGCCTAAAAGAAGTCAGTGTTCCTTTTGTGAAGTCCATCCCAGCTGTGAAGCCTGTTAATACAGCAGATTCTGATAACCTACAAGAAATGATGGTACAGCCGGACCATAACCTCCAGGCTGTCCTTATGCACCTTGTTTGCCAGTCTACCTGCCTGCTGTTGTTCCTGAAAGAAGTGGATCACCAGGAGAGTCTGCATCCCCAACAGAGGAAGAAGACAGGGAAAGAGAGTCCACAGTCGCAGATGAGCCTTTGAGAAGATCTGACAGAGCCACTAAGGGTAGGATGCCCGTCAGGTATCAGGACTGAGAGACTAAACCTGTTATTTGTTTTGTTATTTCCAGGATATTGATGGACTTAAAAGTTTATGCTTATTGAGAGACTGTTTGAGAAGGACTTTAATGACATTTATATTATTCTTATGAAAGAAGAATTATTTGCATTATTTTCTAGGTTGCACTTGAACAAGTATGTATATACTATTGTTCCTGTGCATTTTATCCCTTTGTTCTCTCTTACAGGAGTTCCAGAGAGGAAGACATCGCTGGGACGGCTTATGTCAACAAGGGGGGAAATATGTAGTATCCCAAAGTACACCTTTGGGCCCCTCCACATCAGTGAGAGGGTTAATGTTTATTAATGTGATGTTTAGTACTGAAGTGCACTGTGTATAATGTGATAACACTGTTCCCATTGCATTATCCATGTTCCTATGTCATGATCCATGTATGCTATGTAAATTGGTTGTACCACTTTAAGCTTCAAGCCCTGCTAGGTTGGGAGGTAGAACCTGTATATTTAGGAGTTACCTAATATTCTGAATGTCAAAGCAGAGTATATAAGGAAGGGACCCCCCCCCCAGACATGTGCTCAGTGAGTGTGTCCTCATTCAGTGAGTGTGTGCTGAGAGTGAGGAGAGTGTCAGCCTGACACAGCAGCAGGAGCTTGACCACAGGCAAAATATCCATAGCTCCCAACCGTCCCGATTTTGCCGGGAAAGTCCCGTTTTTCTTACCTCTGCCCCGCGTCACGGGCAGCTATGAGATTGTCACAGATTTTCCCCCCAGGTCCCGCTGTGTCCCGCGCTGTGTCCGCATAGTAAATACTTTGAAAGCCTGAACTCACAGTACAGAATGGCTTCTGCAGACATCGGGAGGGAATCCTTTTCAGAGAAGTGTCGGGCTTAGCGGAGAGCAGGGACCACGTCATCAGCTTCAGATCAGCATCTGTCCATATATGGTCACTGCATCTCCTAGGGTTCCCCAGAGCAGACATCGGGCAGGGAATCCTTTTCAGAGAAGTGTCGGGCTTAGCGGAGAGAGCAGGGACCACGTCATCAGGTCAGATCAATATCTGCCCAACTATGGTCTCCTGGGCTTCCCCAGACACAAGCTCTTTATTTAATTAAATTAAATAAAGTTTTGCCCAGGCTGAAATTCGACCTGGGATCCTCCGCGCTGCAGACAGGAGCTTAACTAACTGAGCTATAAGCCCAGTGATACAGAGCTGAGGATTTCTGGTAACTAAGAAGTGCTATCTGCCAGTGTTACACTGTGACACAGACTTACTGCACTGATATATAGAGAGGGAGATTATTTATGTTAATTATTGAAACTATTATTATTATTATAAATTTTATTATTTTTATTATTATGGAGACGATTATTAATAATAGTAAAAATAATAATAATCATCTCAATAATAATAATAATCTCCATAATAATAATAATAATAATAATAATAATAATAGTCTCAATAATTACAATAATCTCTGAGAAGATCCCTCTCTATATATACCAAAGCATTAAATCTGTGTCACAGTGTAACAATAGTCATAGTTCTTAGTTACCAAAATTCTACACCTAGATAATAGGTTATAGCTCAGTTGGTTGAGGCACTGAGACATTATTGTACATGGACACTGCAGGTTCTAGGTTCAAATCCCAATGAGGATTTTTTTTTTTTTTTATTGAGATGATTTTTATTATTATAATATGGCTAAAATTTGGGGCGTGGCCAGGGAGTGATTAGTTGAAGTAAACTGAGCCGTGAGCTGGGCCTGTTGGATCATCACTCCTGCCTCCTGGTTCTTATTTTAACATCAAGGGCACCCCGATTCACCACCTATTAACCAGGAGATTATAAGCCGGGTGTTTGCCCTGGGGGTTACACCAATCCACACTCCCTTCTGACACTACAGTGAGCCCCACATCATCCAGCAGACTACAGAGATTGGTGGGATTAACCCGCTAGCCACTGTGACCCTAGAGCTAGCAAATCACCCTAAGAAGCAGAACACCACTCGAGGGACCCGCCATCTTGAAGCCTCTGCGTGGGCCACTACGTTGACCCCTCAGCTGCCACCTCACGAAAGAGGGGTTCCTGCATCCGGCCTGCTGACTGTCGCCCACGGGAAAAGCAGTGGTCCCGCTCCCTGCATTAGGACTATTACGAAAAGGTAGTGAAGTCAGTCAGTGAAGTTTTTTGGCCATTATGAGTTTCGGCAGTAAGTTTTTCTAACCTGCGGAAAGGGTTCTCTCACCAAACCAATGCACTATGGGGGCTTGGGTGGTTTTCCATAACCTAGGAATGAGTGATCATGCATCAATCAGCATAAATCCCATTAAGGACTTCTTGGCTTTAGTAATTGAGGCAGGGAGGATAGAAAGCAGCAATATTGCCGGGTCATCCTCCAGTTGATGGCCCATCAGAGTAGCAATCAACTTACACACTTGTTACCAAAAGGGGCTCTGTACCTGTACTTACGGCAAGCTTTGAAGAGAGTGGAGGCCGTGGTATACTTTTTAGACCATGGGAGGGTCGTGATAGGTGACCTGGACAAATGTTATTCAAGTCATACCCATAGCTTGTGTTGTCCCTGTTGTGAAACCAGTCTAACACAGAAGAGGCCAGGAAAAACCCTTTGCAATCTGGTAGCCGCAATCCCCCTTGTTGTTTCCTACATATCAAGGTGGTTCTTGCAATCCTTGGTTGGGAAGACCACCACTTCTGTACCATTTCTCTGGAATGTACTTTCCAGGACTATCAGACTAATACTCAACCTCCAAAATTTCAAACGTGCTCTTAAAACCCATCTTTTTTTATGAAAGCCTATCACACTCCCTAAATGCATGAAATCTTAACTCTCTCTTTACTTATCCATCCTAATGTTCTCCTCCAATCAGATATCCAGCAAACACCAGATATATACCAAGCTCCAGACTTCTCTGCAGTTACTTTCACTTTGGACTTTGTATAAAAGATGGCGGCTGATGCCTGGTTCAAGCAACAGAATT
Source organism: Engystomops pustulosus (assembly GCA_019512145.1). Taxonomy (NCBI): domain Eukaryota; kingdom Metazoa; phylum Chordata; class Amphibia; order Anura; family Leptodactylidae; genus Engystomops; species Engystomops pustulosus. The sequence goes on along the minus strand of CM033642.1, from coordinate 172,252,774 downwards.
TTTATGGTTCAATTATTATTTTATTGAAAAACACAATAAACAGTGAAAGAGCAGAAGGCCCAGAAGGCACATGTTCGGGTCGCAGCCCCATACTGAGTTATAGAAGTGGAGCATATTCAAGTAGGCCTCTGGCTCTAAAAACAGTTACAACCAAACAATACAGATAAATTGGGAGAAAGAACTTAGCAAATAATTGCTAATAAAGTGCCCTTTTCTGTTGAGACGCCTGAAGCCAAGCAGATAGGACGGGCGATTCCTGAATGTAACCCATTTATACCAATTCTTATAATATATATATATCTATTTGGTTATTATCTAGTGCCCTAAGTTATTCCATGCGTCTGATTCGATCCACTTCCTCAACCCACAATAACCTGGTGGGTAAGTGGTTTTCCATGGCCTGGGAATTACCAATCTCATCGCCGCCAGGAAATGTCGTAATAGACCTCTCTTGATGTCTTTGAGACGTCTTGTGAATCCACAGATCCTCTTATAAAGATCCCAGAGGGCACTCCAAAGCCCTGCCCCTCCAGACTTTATGTCTCGTCAGGATACTGTGTTTTATCCAAGGAGAGGATTTAAACCAAAAAAAACTTAGTGGCTGTTTTACGTAAACGCATCAAGAAAGAAGTATTTAAGTATTTAAGTATGGTACCCTAAGTATTTAAGTATGGTTACAGCATGCTCTAACCGGTGTGCCGGACGTATAGCGGCAAAGGAAGTCACCGGTGCTTACGCCGATGCAGACCCGGTGTTTTTTTTATCTCAGAGCTACACCAGAGCGGCGGTGGTCTTCTTGCTCCCTGAAGGCAGGAACCCAGTCCGGGGGGAAGAAATTTGGCGGTATGATAGCGGGTGAGCGTGGAGTGCTGCAATGCTGACCAGCCATTCCGGGTGAAAACTTCAGGACAGGATCTGACATCTTGATGTGAGCTACTCGCAGGGCGAGAAGTTTACCATTGGACTTTACTGATACTCAGACCTTCTTCATACGATGTCAATGTGCACAGTTTGAAAAATGTAAAGGATCTTGGGGAGGGAATCTTTTTTAAGCGAGTTCATTCTGCCAAACCAGGATAGAGAAAGGGAGCTCCATGATTTAAGCTTGGTTTCTATAAAACAAAGTAAAGGAGCAAATTAAAGGAGTTTGGGTCGGCTGGAATATGAACCCCCAAGTATTTAATATGACATTTAACCCATGTGAAGGAGAGGGACGAGGACAAGGAGGAAACCGGTGACCCCAATAGTGAGCTGTTCAAAATCTTAGATTTTTGGATGTTCACCTTAAAATTGCAAACTTTGCTGTATGCCTCAAACTCTCCCATGATATTTGGGAGACTGACTACTGGACAGCGAGAATTTATATGACTTTCCCTTTAATTTCTATGCCCCGGATGGACTGATAATCCTGTAATGCACAGGCAAGGGATTCCATCACCAAGATGTATAAAAAGGGAGAAAGTGGACATCCCTGTCTTGTGCCGTTGCATATAGGAAAGGGAGGGGAGACAGAACCGTTTACTCTAACACTGGCCGATGGGTTTTTGTATAATGCCATGATCCTGTTCCTTGTCCTCGCCCCCAAGCCCAACCTAGTGAGTGTGGCCTCCAGGAAACCCCAATTGACTCTATCAAAAGCGCCTAGCCCACGAGGCTAAAGTTAATGTTTTTAAGTGTTGTCCCTAGCCTCACGACCTGGGATAAAACCTACCTGTTCTGGGTGGACCAGATCTGGAATTAATGGTGAGAGACGTAAGGACAGGATCTTGGAATAGATTTTAAGGTCAATAGTAATAAGAGATATGGGCCTGTAATTGCTGCATTGTTTAGGGTCCTTTCCTGGTTTAGGGATCACTGATATACGGGCTCTAAGAGATTGGGGTGCAAAAGAGCCTTGGGAAGAGTACAATGATGTACTAGGTTGGAAGGTTCTAGCTAGCTTTTTCCCACATTTATCTCTATACTCAAAATTGTCTTTTTTAAATTTTGTCTCTAAAGCACAGGCTCTTTTGGTCTAGTATCTTAAGAATCTTATGCCTAAGGACTGAGATTTCAGCTTTTAGGTTTTCAGAAGGGGTAGTCTTGTTTGCGGCTTCCTTGGTACCTAAATCGGAAAATAGGGCTTTCAGTTTGGCCAAATTTTCTTTCTTAAGTCGGGGGCCATGTGCCATAAATGCACCTCGTATAGAGCCCTTAAGGGTTTCCCACATAAGCAGCGAAGGGGGGGGGGGAATTTGTTGTGAATATATAAATTCAGAAATTACCCTGTGAACCTCTGATTCGCAAAGGGAATAATCGAGTAAATTGTCATTTAATCTCCTGGAAAATTCTGTTTTCGTTTTCCTAAATGTCCCAACCACCCATAGCATAATAGCTACGGTCGCCTGGATTATTTCTTTGTGTCCCATCAACTCTTAGATCGGGGTCCTAGGAGTTCAATCAATCTAGATTGATTGAACTCCTAGGACCCCGATCTAAGAGTTGATGGGACACAAAGAAATAATCCAGGCGACCGTAGCTATTATGTGCGTTTGAATGGTGACTGTACAAAAATCAGTCAGTCTAAGACCAAGTAAGGCATGCCTCAATCTACAAATGGCATCGAGAGAAGGTTCGAGGGGCACATTTAAGTCACCTCCTAGAATAAAAGTGGAGCCATTGGAGAAGTCGGCCAGATTGTTCGAGACTCCTAAGCCGAATGCAACTTGACACTGGTTAGAAAAATAAACATTTGCAAACGTGAAAACGTTTCCAAGATAATCAACCTTGAGAAATAAAAAGCGTCCCTCAAGGTCCAGTTCAGAGGCCAATACAGAAGGTTTAAATGACTTATGAAAAGCTATAGAAACTCCACAAAGCTTCTGTGTTGGGTGTGGGCAATGATACCAGGTTGGATAATATTTACTATAACACTTTAGAATAGTGAAATAACACTTTGGAATACTGAGTATTTTGAATACTTTGAAGTGCATTTCTTGAAACATACCCACTAACACCCTCCGTTTATGTAAACGGTATAATATTTGACTGTGTTTCTCAGGTTTGAATATCGTAGGGGGGACAAGAACAAACAAAATAACTATACAACATTGTACAACCTGAGATCCGAGGGAGCTCGGTAAACCTAAAGGGAGACAAAGTAAGCCAAGTCGGTGTCAGGCACAAACCCAAGGGGGGGGGGACCAATGGAGGGTGAGTCTCCCGGAACATACCTGTATAAGATATAGTGATCCTCTAAGAGGATATATAAACTGTGTGATAATAAACTATTAATGGTACAACTAAAATCTCAAGCAGCTAAACCCACTGTTGAGGGGCAGAGCTGAGTGGGATCAACACAATAAAGGTAAAAACAACAAAGAAGTGGCATAAACTAATCAGTGAATCAGTGAATTATGACAAGCTCCAATTGAGATATGCTTAAGCTGTACACCAACCGCATCAAGTCCCAGCAGATGGACTAGTAGGCTTGCCTGGACCCCTTTTCTCCCTGCTGGTTAGCACCAGAGCTGACTTAACAAGTGGCCAATCAGGAATAGCAATGTGTGGGAGTTCAAAGGTCCCCAGAAATTTGGGAAGATCTCCTAAGGATCTGAACACAGCTGACCTCCCATTCTTCTTTGCAATTAGTTGGAACGGGTAGCCCCATCTATATGGAATGTCCCTAGATTTTAATTTAGCCAGTAAGGGATGTAGGGCTCTCCGCAACTGAAAGGTTCTTCTTGCCAGGTCCGGAAGCACGATGACTAAGGAGCCACGGAATGTAATATCTTTAAGCTCCCTAGTTCGGCAGAGAATATCCTCCTTTCCCTTGAAGAAGTAAATGCAGAAGTAAATGCGACATAAAGTGGCAGATTTATCAAACTGTCTGAAAGTCACAATATTTCTAGTTGCCCATGGCAACCAATCACTGAAAAAACACTAGTATCTTGTGGGAAAAGACCGTGGGTTGCAATCCATTCTCCCAAAATGGACACATATCGGAGAGCACCTACTTTACCCAATTGCCAACGCGTGCCTTAATAATACTTCGCATAAAAAGTACTTCAGTACTAGCAGCCTTGTAGTACGGCAAGTCTCCCGAAGGCTGCGTAATCTTCTCATAATGCTGGGCCCTACATCCATTAACCAAAAATGTCAAGGTTATGCCTCTGAAAAAATTGCAACATAACAAAAAACTGTGAAACAACTGAAAATATGTCTCATATTCTAGGTCCTTCAAAATAGCCACCTTTTGAGGGGGCATGGTGCAAGACGCTTGAGCGGGGAGCACCGAGGCCGCAGCACTGAAAAAGCGGCACACAACAATAGCCCCATTGGTCCTGCCACACCCACGACAGCGAAAGCCGTGGGAGATGTCCCCAGTGCTGAGGACAGCAAAGAAAAGTGAAAAAAGAGCCCAGCAAAGCTCTGCTCAAAGGAACCAGCGATACAGTCACCACAAAATGGCACCGGCACGATAATGGAGGAATAGGAAAATCGTTCCCACTACAGCAGAGGTTCCTCTCCCGCTAATGTGAGTAAATCATTCACCCATACTCTCACTGCCAACAAGTATGACCTCTGCTATATCTGCAGTAGCAGCCCAAGCACAGTCCCCTATAAGCAGTATGTCAAAAACAGCCAGTATAAAGGGGAAAGCACGTGCTGAACACGAATCCTCAGCCACATCACAAGGGTTAATTAAAGAAAGCAGCATAACATCTCAGAGCAACCCCATTACAGAAAACATGATGAGGGCACTAATTGCAAAACTTAAAGCTATCCATACATACTGAACTCCATTCAATTTTCTCTAATCTACAACAAGAAATAGCAGGATTGGGCAACAGAACATCTCATATTGAAAACAAAATGGCAGAGATAACCTCGGCGCATAATGAGATAGATATTGCCAAATCAGTCGAGGAAGAGATCTCATCTCACAGAAACAAAATAGCAGACATAGAAGATTGTTCCAGAAGGAATAACATCAGATTCAGAAGAATACCAGAAAGCGTTAAGACAGAGAACCTGTCCGATTTTCTAACAGACATGTTTGCTAATTTACTCCTCAATGCATCAGCATGTGACTTAACAATAGATAGAGCACACCACCTGCCCAAACCCAAATCTCTCCCTCAAGCTGTACCAAAGGTTGTAATAGCAAGAATACATTTCTACCACATCAAGGAAAAAATAATGGAATAATCTGCAACTTCCAGAAAGGTTCCAGAATATTGCTTTTTCCAAAGACCTATCAGCAGCTACCCTCACCAGAAGAAGAGAATTTAATACAAGCACAAAAATCCTACGTGACAACAATGTGGTATATAAATGGGGATTCCCAGTCAAGCTAATTTTTACCAAAAATGGTTTTAAACAAATGGCCAATTTACCAGAAGAAGCTCTCAAACTCTGAAAGTGAATGGAAACTGACCACAGAAGAAGATTTAACAACAAAAATACATCACCTCATCACCTGACAGAAGAATGGATCACAGTTTCCCGCAGCAAGAGGAAGACGATGTGACAAGGATGGTGAGACATAAATTCTAGCGATGTCCAAAGCGTAAATAATCCCCTTTCTAACAACTTATCATTTAAAAATTTTGTATAGTTTAAAGACATTTGTTTTCTTAATAAGAAGACTGGACTTTTCTCCGGTTTAAAATTGTTTTAATTTTACACATATATATAAATATACCTTATGTCATATATCAATAAGGACCAACGACAGGAGTTGAAAACTCGATCAAGCTGTAAGGCCTGCAGCCACGTAGTGTTAATGCTCAGCCATGGAACTTACAGGCTACCTAGCTGGCCACTCTGTTTAAGTTGTTTACAATATTTTATGTTTAGCATGCTAGTGCCTTTTGTCTTCCTATACTATGTACTAAAGAAAATATCAGATAAAACACATCAGGTGCCAGAATATCACACATTTTTTAATAATCAATTATATTTAACATCCTCTCATTAAATGCTCCACAAGGCAGATGTACTATGCCTTTAGGAAACCTACCTACAAATCCAAGATTTAGTCAGACTAAAAAATAAAAATTACACTCATATGTTTACAGCCCCAGCACCCGATAAAAAAGGGGGAGTAGCTGACGAGAAAAGGAGAAGTATTATTCTTGATTGCATTATCAATAATATAGCATATACACTAATCACAATATATGCACCAAACAGTAAACAAAAGAAATTCTTTTATCTATTAAAAATTATAAAAAACAAAACAAAATCAACTATAATAGTCGGAGATTTCAATACTACAATGTGGCCTACAGTAGATTCCACCTCCAACAAGAAGAAATTAGATACACCCTTCTTACCGGAATTAATTCATTAAACATGATCTTTATGATGTATGGAGAGCACAACATCCTCTAGACAAAGATTTTCCCTTTTACTCACACCGCCACAAAACATACACAAGGATTGATTTCTTTTTAACAGACAAATTTCTTCTACACAGAATAGTCAACTCTAATATTCATACTATCACATGGTCTGATCATGCCCCTATAACTTTAAAAATTAATGAACAATACAGCACATCTCCCAACTCATTATGGCGACTAAATAACTTTATTCTCCAAAATAAACATTTTACAGAACAAACAGTAGCCTATATTAAAGAATTCTTTGAACTTAACAACAACCACTGTATTTCGGATAGCAAACTATGGTGCGCCCTTAAGAACTCAGTAAAAGGCCACTATATGGGAATAGCAGCACAAGAAGAAACGCAAAAAAAAACAACAACTTTACCAAATTAATACTAAATTAGCAGAATTACACAGAAAGAACAAATTATCTTTCTCACAAGAAAGACTGAAGGAAATACTGAAGAAAACCTAGCCAAACATGAATTAGCCATTCAAAGGCTAAAATTAGATCATTACTGGCAAGGTAATAAATCTGGTGCACTATTAATCAAACAACTTACATCCCAAATACTTAAATCCAAAATTCCTTAGATTTTATCTTTGGACAATAAGGAAATAATGTACCCACAAAATATAGCAAACAAATTCGCCAAATATTATTCCAAACTATATAATCTCAAAAACGACTCATCAACCCCCCAACCAGGTGAAGATGACATCAAATCCTTTTTGAAACAAGCTAGGCTACCCTCAGTAGCTCAGAAATATGAAACAATATTAGCTAAACCCTATTCAGATGAAGAAATTACTAAAGTAATATCATCACTAAACAAAAAAAAAATCCCCTGGCCCAGACGGGCTCACAAACAATTTTTATAAAAAATTCCTGAAACAGCTACCACACCCCACTAAAGTACCCAACAATTCCCTAACAAAATGTTAGAAGCAGTAATAATTACATTACCCAAACCAGGGAAACCACCAGACTGCCTGGCCAACTTTAGGCCTATATCTTTACTAAACTCGGACCCAAAGATATATTCAAAAACTCTAGCCAGTAGACTATCGGATAATATCCCTGAGTTGGTCCACCACGACCAAGTGGGATTTGTGAAGGGACTGCAAACTCTAGATGCCACCAGACTTTTATTAATCCAACTGCAAGAACATCCGGATCCATCTATGATTATTTCACAATAACTAACGGAACCCACCAGGGATGTCCCCTTTCACCATTAATTTTTACACTATTCATGGAACCATTACCACAACATATAAGGAACTCTCCACATATTAAAGGTATTCACATATGAACGACTGATCATAGAATTGGTCTCTTTGCAGACAATGTGATTATATGGTTAACCTCCCCAGAAAATACCTTACCCAAACTAAATAAAATTCTTGAAAACTTTAGTTCTATAAGTTACTACAAAAATAACAAATCTAAATCTTTAATCCTGAACATGGGCATTAACCCAAAATATATAAAAAGAATTAGAGAACACATTTCCATTTGTTTGGACCGAGGGAAAAATCCCATACATTGGTATAACATTAACTTATCCTACCAAACTCCTAATGCCAACAAATTACTCTATATTAATTAATCAACTACAGAAAGATATACAAGCATTTTCATATTATCCAATATCTTGGTTAGGTAGAATTGGAGCAACACAGATGTTACTATTACCAAAAATATTGTACTTTTTTAGAAATGTACCTATTTTTGTCCCATTATACAGAATATCTCATATACAACAAATTATACAGAAATACATATGGAAGGCACAAAAAGCTAGGATTGCCGCTAAAATATTACATCTTCCTCCTAACAAAGGCGGACTAAGTAGTCCATTCATTAAAGCTTACTACAATGCAACATTACTAGACCAAATAAAATCCTGGTGGAATGGGTTAAAATAGAAACAGATATAATGAACCAATCAAATATACAGTCATTATTATTGCAAATAGCAATAACTAAAAGATTCCCTAAATGTTCCTCCCCTACAATCAAAGCAGGACTAAACTTATGGAATAAAGACGTTCTTACTAGAGATCTGATTCCGCTTAATTTATTGGAGCTACCCATGGAATCAATACATAGACTTGTACCCAAAATGAACTATACTAATTGGATAACTTCAGGTATAAGTAAAACAGACAATATCTACTCTAATGGCTCTAAGAGAAAAATACAATATTCCCAAAGCAGATTTCTATAAATATCTCCGGCTGCGTGAATACTTGCAAAACATAACAATATCAATAAATAAAACAAAAACTCTATATGGCGAAAAGAAGACAGATCTATACCACATCTAGCAATTATTTCTCACTTACTAAATACAACTAGAAATCTAATAGCAAAAAACTGGAAATTGCCTGTGTTACCCACTATTAACGAAATATTACACAACACAAACAGGAATTTTAAGATGGAATCTTTAACCCCTAGGCGCACCAGGACGTTATAGTACGTCCCCGGGGCTAGATACTTAGCGCACGGGGACGTTCTATAACGTCCTGCTTCTGGCACCGGCTCACGAACGGAGCCAGCACCAGAAGCCTGCGCTAACACCCGTGATCGGAGCCGGCTCCGATCGCGGGTGTTAACCCCTTACACGCCGCGGTCAAGCATGACCGCGACGTGTAAGGGTTTTTGCGCTGTGGATCGGATCCCCCGTGCTGATTACCGGGGGATCCGATCCACTTCTGGGCAGCTCCGAGGACTGGCATGTGCCCCAGAGCTGCCGGTCTCCCTGGCAGTCAGACCCCTTCCGGGTCTGACTGTAAACTGTCTGAGCATGCGCCTTCATGCTCAGACAGTTTACACTGCTCTACAATAAAATAGTATTGTAGAGCAGTGTATTGAACTTGAACCAGTGATCAGTGCATCACTGGTTCAAGTTCAAGTATGTATAATTAAAAAAAAAGTCAAAAACACTAAAGTCAATACATTAGAATAAATAAAAAATAAATGCATTAAAATATAAGCCCCTAAAATGTCACTTTCCTATAAAAACACTTAATAAAGTATAAAAAACACAAAAACACTAAAAAACCCCCCCACATATTTGGTATTGGCGCATCCGTAACAATCTGTATAATAAAACAGAATCGTTACTGGACCTGCACGGTACACGCCGCAGAAAAAAAATGCAAAAACGTTCCGAAAAAAGATCCTTTTTAATTAATACCCTATTAAAAAATGCTCTAAAAAGTAATTTAAAAAATGTTATGCACTCCAAAATAAGCCCACTAAAAAGAACATCTCTTCTTGCAAAAAATAAGCCCCTAACCAGATTTGTCAGCCGAAAAATAAAAAAGTTATGCATATGAAAAGATGGTGATGCTAAAATGAACAAGATTTTCTCCAAATTGGTTTTTATCAGTACAATTGAATAAAATACACAAAACCCCCACATGCTCTAAAAAGTGATTTAAAAAATGTTATGCACTCTAAAATAAGACTACTAAAAGAACAATCCTTCTTGCAAAAAATAAGCCCTAAACAGATTTGTGAGGCGAAAAATAAAAAAGTTATGCATATGAAAGACGGTGATGCTAAAATTAACAACATTTTTGCAAATTACTTTTTATTCAGTAAAAATGGGAAAAAATAAAAAATCTATAAATGAGGTCTTTTTGTAATCGTGGCGACCCATAGAATAAAAATAATACTATTTTTATGGTATGGTAAAACGGCCAAAAAAAAACCCATTAAAAATCTTCCTGAAAAGTGATGATTTTCATTTCCTCCACCACAAAGAGTTTAAAAAACTGACCAATTAAGCCTATAGATTCCCCCACAATTACGTACCAGAAAAGTGCATCTCATTGGCAAAGAAATAAGCCCCTATAGGTTCACATAAAAAAAAGAAAAAATTATAGCCTGTACAATGTGACAAGCAAATGATCTGGATGGCGCCTCCTCCCTTCTATGCCGGCCGTGCACCCATACAGAGGTCACCACCACATATAGAGTATCCGTGTGTACTCGGGAGAGATTGGGTAACAAACATTATTCATTAATCCATTGTAAATGTTTAATTTTCCACCCAAATGGGGTTGTTGTATTTGAAAAATATTACAATTTGCAGACTGCACCTCCATTTTGTTTAACCCCTATAAAACACGTAAAGCGTTCAACAAAACTTCTTAAAAGTGTTTTTTCATACGTGAGGGGTTGTAGTTTCCACAATGGGGTAATTTCGAGTCTCACTATTATTTAGGCCTTCAGTGTCAATTAGAAGTTGAGCAGGTCCATCTAAATACGGCTTTTGGTGATTTTACAAAAAATGTGAAAAATGAAGCCCCAGTGACAAATGGAGCTTCAAAATGTTTTTCTGTAATGGGACCAAGGATTATCAATAAAGCTTCATTACAGACAACTTACATACTCTGTCTCATTTTAACCTTTTCATTACAATATGCAATTTGCACATTGTAATGAATGAGGAGGAAAATCCCCATATACTGCTATACTGTAGTATGGCAGTTTATGGTAGGATCAATTAGACAACATAAGGTTAAAGTAAAAAATCATAAACACATTAGGTATCGCCGCATCTGAATCTATCAAAATATAATAATGGTTTTTCACTGTATTCAACCTCATTACGGAAAATAGCAAAGTAGAAAATGGCACTTTTTTGCCATTTTGAAAAATAATTCAATAAAAGTGATCAGAAGGCCGTACAGTCCTAAATATAGAAGCATTGAAAATGTCATCAAAAGTCGCAAAAAATAACACCACCCACAGCTATGTACACCAAAATATGAAAAGGTTTTTAGAGACAGAAGATAGCAAAACAATAGTTTTTTTTTGTACTAAAGGTTTTAATTCTTGTTAATGTATGAAAATATTATCAAATCTATAAAAATGTGGTATCCCCATGATTGTACCAACCCAAAGAATAAGGTAGACATGTCATTTGGGGCACGCAGTGAAAGTTGTAAAATCCAAGCCAACAAGAAAACGCTGCAAATGGCCTTTTCACAAATTTCACTGGATTTGGAATTTTTCTCCTGCTTCCCAGTACACGGAATGGAATATTACATAACGTCACTATGAAGTACAATTCATTACACACAAAACAAGCCCTCACACAGCTCTTTACATGGAAAAATGAATAAGTTATATTTTTAAGGTGGAGAGTGAAAAATGAGAATGCAAAAACGGAAAAGTGTTTTGACTTTAAAGGGTTAAAGGGGTATTCCAATCTGGGCATTTACATTTAATTTAATTAATTTGCCATATGTAAACATTTTTTCAATTGGATGTTAAAAAAAATGTTCCTGTGTGAAGATAATTTCTCATAAATGTAGCCATGTTGACCCTTAGAAACAAAATAGCTTCCTCAGATATGACCAACCTTGCACTCAGGCAGCGTTGGCCAGCCATGCACTGTTGAGCCTTGCCTGACTTCCTGGATTCAGTGATCATTACCACAGGCCGGCTGTGGAACATGCAGTAACTCCCAGACATTTCATATACAAAAACTTTTTGTTTCTTTGTGCAATCACTTCAGCAGAGGTAGTTGTATCCAAGGACACAGTCTACATTTTCACACAGGTAATTTTTTTTTTAATAACAACTTTTTGAAGAAATGTACATAAATGGCAGATTAATTAAATTGAATGTGAATTCCGAGGTGGGAATACCCCTTTAAGCAGGGGACCGCCTGTACACAAAGTGAGACAGGAAGTAAACAATGTGGTGTACCACCCTGGAGAACACAGAGGACCAAGAAAAAAAATGGTATTGGGGAGGGTGTATATTATAATGGATGTGTTACAATGTCCTGAAGCTTTTAAAATATCAAAAGATAGTGGGTGGTCATAATCAAGTTATTGACAGCAAGAAGAGATCTAGAAAAAGTTAGGTATTGATACAAAAAGAAAAAGAAAGAAGTTAAAAATTATAACTGTATATCACCTACCTTGAGACCTTTAGCACGATTTATGGCTCGAAGAGGACGTAAAACTCTGAGTACCCTTAGAATCTTTACTACAGAGATAGCACTTGACCTAAATAAAAAAAATGAACAGAAATAAGGAAAAGGCATGTTTGCTGTTTAAAGGGAACCAGCCAGTATTCCACTTACTTACCATACGACTACATTTATGAGAAATTATCTTCCCACAAGTAAATTTTTTTTTAATAACATCTAAATGAATAAATGTTTATATATGGAAAATGAATTAAAATCATTCAGATTAATGAAACAGAATGTGAATGCCCAGACGAGAATAAGATGAGGTGGTAATGGCATAAAACTTTTAGACACAGAGTGCCCAAACTACAACCAAAACCCACATATTTTTTGCAAAGTGCCAAAGCCACAATTTAAGCAGGAACTTTTTACTCCCTGCTTTGTTACAGTTTTAAATTGTATAGACACCAGGTCACGTCACTCACCTCTCCCGGCTCCTGCTCTTCCCCGTACTGCCGTGCGCGCACATCCCCACTGAAAATTTAAAGGGCCGGGCCCTTTCCTGTATTTTCATTTCCATTTTTTACTCCCCACCTTCAACTTTGGGGGGCAGAGCCAGGCAAGATGGCGAACGGACGTGGCTGAACAGAGCTCCGTGCAGGGACATTTACAGCCCGAGCTATGGGGAAATCAGGGGCTAACAGGGCCTCTAAACGCCTGCAGAGTAGATCAGTGTCAGCCACACCGATCAGAAGCTACTTCTCACCGCGTCAGCAGCGCTCGTTATCTCCGAACCCGGCCTGCTCCAGAGGAGACCCGCCGCCATCTTCGCCACGTGTGACACCGCACTTGCAGCAGCAGTGCACCAGTCAGCCACAGCGGAGGGGTAAGGAGAATAGGGGAGAAAGTCCCCACATCGTGAGAGCTCAGCACTCCCCTGCTGACTCGCACACACAGCCGCAGACCCGGCTACTGCTGGCAGAGAAGGCACCCGGAACCGCTTCCCTCGCATCCCCACCGACACCAGGGAAGGAAAGAGAGTTGGGAGCTCGGCCCTGCACCACAGACGTGGCACCCTCGGGGTATCCACACCAGTGCTCCCCGATGACCATGCCATCCTCACCAGCAGGCCCTAAGAAGATGCCTGGCAGCAAGAACAGCCCTAAACAGGGACAAGGGAGAGGCAAGCTACCCCCTTAATGCTGAAGCCTGTTCTTTCTCACCCCTTGGCTCCATCTCACAGCCACTGGCAGAAGAAAGGCACCATACAATGCAGCCTATGGCTGGATCACAAACTAACATGTCTACAGATCTCCCTCCTCCAGAGGAAGCGGCATTAACTTTAAGTGGTTACCCTGAATTACAAGCCCTCCTTGCTCTCCTCCCTTCTAAGAGGGATATGGACAATCTAGCATTTGAACTTAAGGGAGCTTGGGACAGGGATCTGCAAGTGGTGAGAGAAGACATAACTACCCTACAGGAAAGTGTGACAGCCCTTGAAACGTTTAAGGCGGAGATGACTTCAACTGTCAATGTACTACAAGAGAAACTAGATGCTCAGGCAGCCCAACAGCGCCACCTAGTGTCACATATTGATGACATTGAAAACATAAACCGCCGCAATAATATAAGGGTCAGAGGCCTCCCTGAAGCCACGCATCAACCTGATCTTGCAGCCACGCTCACAGGAATATTCAATATGCTCCTTTAACGTCCGGTACATACACCCATAGAAATGGACCGTGCACAGAGGGCACTGAGGGCTAGAAGTGCTGATCCCACAAGACCAAGGGATGTGATCTGCAAGATACATTTCTATAGCCTTAAAGAGCAGATAATGCAAAGAGCAAGAGCCAAGGGAGAATTGGACTTTGACGGCGCCAAAATCAACTTATTTCCAGATTTATCCAGACGTACACTACGTCAGCGAGCGATCCTAAGACCTCTCCTCTCACAATTACAGGAGAAGGGCATTTCTTACAGATGGGGCTTCCCCTTTGCTCTCGTTCGGGAGACACACAATCTACGCTGACACATCTGGAAGACCTTCTGAGATTCTTGAGGGACTTAAACCTACCACCTCTGATGCTTCCAGACTGGGACGCGCCGAATCTGACGACACTCAGGCCTAACCCTGAACCCACACCATGGAGCAACGCATGAAACCAGTTTGAAACCTCACCCAGACCCCACAGACAACAGATGCGCAGACGCCGCTCCATCGCAGAATCCCAAGAAGACTGAGTCTACACGAAACTGTCATCAGGACTGGTGAGATTAGTGTTCATCCCACCTTTGTCGGGAGCAGAACACCCATGATGCTGAGAATCCTATTTTCCAAGGCTGATTGAGTGACTTTATTTGTTCACATAAGTTATTCCCCTGAGATTGTGCTTTCTTTCTAGCCGCAATTTATATTATGTTCCTTTATCACTTGTAAGTTTATTTGAATATATGGGCCTATAGACACACAATGCTCATATTGATAAAAAATACATACACACAGACAGTATCACACGGTCATTCTAGTGACACCAAGCTGTCACTCCCTCCCCAATAGGTGAAACCTTGGTATAGCACCCAGGTTTATTAGTGCTAGCCGCACACCAGATTGTCTTAAATAGTTAAAATAGTTGCTGTCCATAGGATAGCTATTTGTGTTCATTATATACGAAGAGAAATTGTTTCTTAAGTTAGGAACCCCTCCTCCCTTCTTCCCCTTGCATCTTCCCTAACACTCCCCAACTACACGACTACACGAACTACACGAAGAGAAAACCGGTGGTGGTCAACCCCAATGATGACTGCCCCTCTAAAGATTTGTTCATTTAATGCCAAAGGGCTCCATATTCTAGAGAAAAGGTCCCGGGTTCTGTATAACTTTCATAAACAAAAAGCCCAAATACTTTGCATACAGGAGAAATCAAGGGGAGTATCGATATTCCTTCACAAGTCTGTGCAATGTAAAGTTCTTGAAACGAAGATAGATGTAGAGGCCAGATTCTTATTCCTAAAATGCGAAATTCTGGGTGCTCTTTACACAATAGCGAACGTATACGCCCCAAATTCAGAACAAACGCCATTCCTGGTTAAGGTACTTGATGAACTCTGCACATTTGCTAGAGGATCGCTGATAGTATGCGGAGATCTGAACCTAGCACTGAATTTACTCCTTGATACCTCTCTGGGGAAGTCAGGTATATCCTACAACAAATTAAATAAGATCAAGAAAGCCCTTCATGCATTACAACTATGTGATGTGTGGAGACTGAACCATCCAACAGATAGAGACTATTCCTTCCTATCACTGGTACACAACACATATAGCAGGATAGACTATATTTTTATCCAGCACCATGTCCTCTCGCAGGTTCAGGGCTCAGAAATAGGGTCAATATACCTATCAGACCTAGCTCCTATCTTCTGTACATTAGGACTCGTGCAAAAGAAAAGGCGCCCATTTAGCTGGAGACTAAATGAATCATTATTGACGGATGGACTATGCCTAACAGATCTTAAAAAACAGATAATTGATTTCAACGCAGACCAGAGACATGTTTTTTCATCCGAAGCCCTTAAGTGGGAAGCATTGAAATGTGAGCTTAGAGGGGTTCTCATGCGACATGGGGCACGACTAAAAAGGGAAAATGGTTATAAAATCTCTACTTTGTTATCCAAACTCCAGAGATTAGAAGCCCAACATAAAAAGACTCTCCAAGAGGCAACCCTGAGAGAACTAACTACCACAAGACAAGAACTAAACACCCTACTAGAAGCAGGTCAGAGGAGGCTTAAGCATCTTTACTCCCACTCATTATATGAGTGGGGTAATAAGCCTGGTAGAGCTCTGGCGAGGGCCCTTCGCGATGCTAGGGTGTCCACATATATCCCATCCATTAAGTCACAAAATGGTGCTCAATTGCATAAAACAGAAGAAATAGCTGAGGCTTTCACCGATTATTACAGATCACTATACAATCTCCCACAGCCCTCAACCGTTTTCAATCCGCCCCAACCCCCCCTCACCCTTTCACAATATGTGAAAAAGACAGCCCTGCCCACAATTACAGATGAGGAAGTGGATCGACTCGAACTACCATTCTCCCCTGAGGAACTCAAACAAGTAATTAAGCTCCTCCCATCCGGCAAAAGCCATGGACCGGATGGCTACACAGAAGCACTCTTTAAAACTCTATCGGAAGATCTTTCTAACAATATGCTTGATTCTTTGAATTCCATATCTGACAAGAACCCCTTCCCCCCTCCTTCTTATACGCCCATATAACAGTGATTCCCAAGGAGGGTAAGGACCCCCAACATTGCCCTAGTTATAGACCGATCTCATTAATTAATGTTGATGCTAAAATTTATGCTAAATTACTATCCTGCAGATTGGCTTGCCTCATGGGATCCTTAGTCCATCCTGATCAGGTGGGCTTTATCCCAACAAGGGAGGCAAGGGACAATACCTTGAAGCCTTTTTCCTTGCTCCATCACATGAAATCTACCTCCACACCGATGCTACTGCTCCCACTAGACGCTGAGAAGGGGTTTGACAGAGTGGACTGGGGCTTCCTAGAGGCGACTCTAACACAAATAGGAATGGGGCCAACCACGCTACCACGCATCAAGGCATTGTATGACTCCCCTCACGCACAAATTCTGATAAATGGTGCTCTCTCTCCCACCTTTACCATTCGTAATGGTACCAGACAGGGTTGCCCACTATCCCCTTTATTATACGCGCTAGTAATTGAATATTTGTTAACAGCAATTCGTACAAATGACGCCATTTCAGGAATTACTGTGGGGGACCAAACGTATAAATGCACAGCATTCGCTGACTACGTTCTACTATATATAACCGATCCAGAAACATCTCTCCCACCCCTGATGGAGACTCTCAATGCCCTTGGCTTCTACAGTAATCATAAAGTAAACGTTACTAAAAGTGTCGCTATGGGGATAGGCCTTCCCACCACCACGATCCAAGCCCTAAAAAAAGACTATCCCTTTACGTGGTCCACTAAGCATATAGTCTATTTAGGCATTAAAATCCCAGCAGACCTGGACAAGACCTTTACTCATAACTATGGACAATTCGTACAGAAACTACAAAACGACCTGAAAAAATGGACTTCGACACAACTGACATGGATGGGGCGATTCAGCTGCATAAAGATGACAGTGCTTCCAAGACTCCTTTACTTATTCCAAACAATACCGCTTGCCTTGCCCGGGCAGTTCTTTGGGAAGCTACAAAAAATTCTAAATCATTTTCTCTGGGCTTCATCTCCCCCCAGAATCTCGAGACTGACACTTATACGTAGGAAACTCCATGGAGGGCTAGGGCTACCCGACTTCAAGGGGTACTACACTGCAGCGACGTTGGCACGTATTTTGGACTGGTTTCATGCTGGAAAGGGAAAATTATGGGTGACGCTTCTCCCCTGCACCTCTAATCATTCTACCATGGACGGCCACCTACTTTAACCAAAGTTATCACTTGGCCAAAATAACATATGTGCTACCCATATCCTCAAACTAATTAAACAAATGGGAGAACCCATGCGATTGTTCTCCTCTGACGGGCCTTTGACGCCAGTGGTTGACAATCCTGACTTCCCCCGAGGATGTCTCAGCCACTTCCTCGCCCCACTGCAACGAAACCAACCCTCAACCTTTGTAAAACTGCTAAAAGATGCTGAGCTAACTCCAATTGAAGAAGTGCTAGAGGCCGGGTTATGCACAGGTAGAGTGAAGTGGGAGCACACTCAATTAAGGCACTTCTATTATGCTAACAAGGGTACTCTAAAGCTTCACAGACCCTCGACACCATTTGAACAACTATGCATAACTCAGAACCCAATTCCTCACTCCATCTCTGCAATATATGACCTTCTTCTAGATAAATGGGCATTAGCTGATTTACCATATGTCAAAATATGGGAGCAGGAACTAGGGAAATCCTTTTCTGAGGAGGAATGGGCCAAATCATTTGAGCTATGCCATAAACTTTCCATATCAGGTAGGGCTCAGGAATCCAATTTTAAAATACTATCGCGATGGTACTGGACCACCAAGAAACTGAGTAAAATCTACCCCTCACGCTCAGATGAATGCTGGCGATGCAGACAAGCCCAAGGCTCTATGACTCATATTTGGTGTGCTGGCGATGCAGACAAGCCCAAGGCTCTATGACTCATATTTGGTGAGGATGTCCCTTACTGAGGCCACATTGGAACAGAGTTATAAATTTATCAATACAATTTCAAATGGTGCAAAAAAAATTTATGTCACCCCAGCAAGACACTGTCACCTGTCCCCAGTCTCGGCAGAGTAGGGCTGATCTTTACAGAAAGATGGTGAGGGAGTACGTAGCTGACCATACCATCGTCCTAAATGATCACACAGCTCCCTACAACTACTGGGTTTCAAAGCTGGACATGTGGCACGAACTGGCGCTGTACGCCTTGGAGGTTCTTGCCTGCCCTGCCGCTAGCGTGTTGTCCGAGCGGGTTTTCAGTGCAGCTGGTGGCATCATCACCGATAAGCGTACATACCTGTCGACTGACAGCGCTGACAGGCTGACGCTTATCAAGATGAATAAAGCCTGCATTTCTTGGGATTTTCATTCTCCACCAGGTGATAGAAGCTCAACTTGAATAATGTATGCACTCCTCCTCCTCATTGTCCTCCTTCTCCTCCTCTTTGTACACTAAAGCAGAGGAAACTGGCTATTTTTTGCCAGGGCCAACTGGCTCTAGCTATAGTACTATTTAATTTTTCTCGAGGACCACCTACCTGCTCCTCTGGTTTGAAAACTTTTTTGGACTGCCACATACAGGCACTCAATTTATTTAATTTTTCTGGAGGACCACCTACCTGCTCCTCTGGTTTGAAAACGTTTTTGGACTGCCACATACAGGCACTCAATTTATTTAATTTTTCTGGAGGACCACCTACCTGCTCCTCTGGTTTGAAAACTTTTTTGGACTGCCACATACAAGCACTATCCAAATTAAATTGTCTCCATAGCAGCCTCCACATGTCGTCTTTTTAGCTGGCTCCACACGTTGTCTCCATTGCTACCTCCACGTCATCGCCATAGCTGCCTCCAAAAGTCGTCCATATAGCTGCCTCCATTACATGGAGGCTCTCTGATAAAACAAACTGTGTCAGGCAGAATTTTGGGTTGTTTTCATGGATTCCACATCAAACTTGTTAACTTTGCTGTGTAATCCACAAAATATACTGGCAAACTTTTATCATTTACCGATATTATTTCAGCACTTCTTGCGCATCTGTTTACATTCCCCTCACCCGCCATAACCCAAACTTATAAGAATGCTACTACACTTGATCTTATACAAAAGGTTCTTAGAAGTGCTGTTTGGGGAGTAGCCTAGAGACAGGGGCTTGGATTGGCGAAAGCTCGCATGGCAGCAGAGCGCCAGCTCCATCTCAAGATCCAACTAACATAGTTTTAACTGCAGTACCTTTAATCTACTACTAGTTCACTGCCTCCATACATGGTCCCCTTATCAAACGAGCTGTGTCGGGCAGAATTTTGGGTTGTTTTCATGGATTCCACATCAAACTTGTTAACTTTGTCGCCACCCTGCTGTGTAATCCACAAAATATACTGGCAAACTTTTATCATTTACCAATATTATTTCAGCGCTTCTTGCGCATCTGTTTACATACCCCTCACCCGCCATAACCTAAACTTATAAGAACGCTACTACACTTGATCTTATACAAAAGAACTGGATAATTTTGCCAGGGCCAACTGCTCTAGCTTTAGTAGTCTATGTATTTAATTTTTCTGGGGGCACATACCTGTTCTCTGGTTTTGCAAACTTTTTTGGCCTGCCACATACAGGCCTCAATTTATTGAATGTTTCTGGAGGACCCCTACCTGCTCCTCTGGTTTGAAAACTTTTTTGGACTGCCAATACAGGCAGGCACTTATCCCAAATAAATTGTTCTCATGCAGCCTCACATGTGTCTTCTTAGCTTGCTCCACACGTTGTCTCCATTGCTACCTCCCACACGTCTGTCATAGTGCCTCCAAAGGCGTCATGTAGCGCCTCCATTACATGGAGGCTCTCTGATAAAACAAACTGTGTCAGGCATGAATTGTGGTTGTTTTATGGATTCCACCATCAAACTTGTTAACTTTGTCGCCACCCTGCTATGTAATCACAAAATATACTTGGCAAACTTTTATCCTTACTGATTATTATTTCAGGTTTCTTGCGCATTGTTTACATTCTCACCGCATATCCCAAAACCCGCCATAACCTAAACTTATAAGAACGCTACTACACTTGATCTTATACAAAAGGTTCTTAGAAGTGCTGTTTGGGGAGTAGCCGAGAGACAGGGGCTTGGATAGGCGAAAGCTTTCTGCCAGCTCCATCCCAAGATCCAACTAACATAATTTTAACTGCAGTACCTTTAATCTACTACTAGTTCACTGCCTCCATACATCGTCCCCTTATCAAACGAGCTGTGTCAGGCAGAATTTTCAGGTGTTTCACCAGA
>CM033642.1:172197524-172231780 GCA_019512145.1 Engystomops pustulosus | reverse complement strand
AACTGGATAATTTTGCCAGGGCCAACTGCTCTAGCTTTAGTAGTCTATGTATTTAATTTTTCTGGGGGCACATACCTGTTCTCTGGTTTTGCAAACTTTTTTGGCCTGCCACATACAGGCCTCAATTTATTGAATGTTTCTGGAGGACCCCTACCTGCTCCTCTGGTTTGAAAACTTTTTTGGACTGCCAATACAGGCAGGCACTTATCCCAAATAAATTGTTCTCATGCAGCCTCACATGTGTCTTCTTAGCTTGCTCCACACGTTGTCTCCATTGCTACCTCCCACACGTCTGTCATAGTGCCTCCAAAGGCGTCATGTAGCGCCTCCATTACATGGAGGCTCTCTGATAAAACAAACTGTGTCAGGCATGAATTGTGGTTGTTTTATGGATTCCACCATCAAACTTGTTAACTTTGTCGCCACCCTGCTATGTAATCACAAAATATACTTGGCAAACTTTTATCCTTACTGATTATTATTTCAGGTTTCTTGCGCATTGTTTACATTCTCACCGCATATCCCAAAATTATAAGAACGCTAACCTTGTCTTATACAAAGGTTCTTAGCGTGCGGTGTGGGGAGTAGCCTAGAGACAGGGCTGCGATTGGCGAAAGCCGCCTGGCAGGGAGCGCCAGCTCCATCTAAGATCCAACTACTAGTTTTAACTGCCGCACCTGTAATCTACTACTGTTCACTGCTTC
Source organism: Engystomops pustulosus (assembly GCA_019512145.1). Taxonomy (NCBI): domain Eukaryota; kingdom Metazoa; phylum Chordata; class Amphibia; order Anura; family Leptodactylidae; genus Engystomops; species Engystomops pustulosus. The sequence continues at coordinate 172,231,076 of CM033642.1, read as the reverse complement.
CATACATGGGTCCCCTGATCAACCGAGGGTGTCAGGCAGAAGAATGTTGGGTTGTTTCATGGATTTTCCACAAACTGTTAACTGTAACTTTGTCGCCACCCTGCTGTGTAATCAACAAAATATACTGGCAAACTTTTATCATTTACCGATATTATTTCAGCGCTTCTTGCGCATCTGTTTACATTCCCCTCACCCACCATAACCCAAACTTATAAGAACAGTACTACACTTGATCTTATACAAAAGGTTCTTAGAAGTGCTGTTTGGGGAGTACCCGAGAGACAGGGGCTTGGATTGGCGAAAACTCGTCTCGCAGCGGAGCGCCAGCTCCATCCCAAGATCCAACTAACATAGTTTTAACTGCAGCACCTTTAATCTACTACTACTTCACTGCCTCCATACATGATCCCCTTATCAAACCAGCTGTGTCAGGCAGAATTTTTGGTTGTTTTCATGGCTTCCACATCAAACTTGTTAACTTTGTCGCCACCCTGCTGTGTAATCCACAAAATATACTGGCAAACTTTTATCATTTACCTTTTTTTTTTCAGCGCTTCTTGCCCATCTGTTTACATTCCCCTCACACGCCATAACCCAAACTTATAAGAACACTACTACATATGATCTTATACAAAAGGTTCTTAGAAGTGTTGTTTGGGGAGTAGCCGAGAGACAGGGGCTTGGATAGGCGAAAGCTTGCCTGGCGGCGGAGCGCCAGCTTCATCCCAAGATCCAACTAACATAGTTTTAACTGCAGCACCTTTAATCTACTATTTTCAGGTGTTTCACCAGATACATAGTGGAACTCGGCCCATCTGTCGCCGCCATGCTGGAGACCTGAAGTTGCAATCATAGCAGCGCAATATGGATGCCCCATACTGTCGCTCTTAATCATGGAACTATTTCCAAAAAAACAATTAAAAATAGAACCACTATGCTATTCCATTATTCCTAGGTGAAATATTCAAACGACCCGGCCTGCTTTGAAAATTCTAATTTTTTCAAAGTAAACGCTTCTGGCCCCCAGGCCCATTTTGGGTGGGGAGGAGCCGAGAGACAGGGGCTTGGACAGGCGAAAGCTCACCTGGCAGTGGACCGCCAGCTCCATCCCAAGATTAGGCAGCCTCAGAGGCATCCATCCATGCTGCCCTTGCTGTTTCCTGTCCATTTTGCCTCCACGATCCTCCACAGCGTTAACCAATGTCTCATTTCAACTCTCTACACCCCAGACGCTGGAGCACGAGAGGATATGCAGCACATCATCCCCTTATCAAACGAGCTGTGTCAGGCAGAATTTTTAGGTGTTTCACCAGATACATAATGGAACTCGGTCTATCTGTCGCCGCCATGCTGGAGACCTGAAGTTGCAATCATAGCAGCGCAATATGAATGCCCCTGTCGTCTTAATCAGACATTTCCGTTAAAAACAATTAAAAAATAGAACACTATGCTATTCCATAAAATATTCAAACGACCCGGCCTGCTTTGAAAATTCTAATTTTTTCAAAGTAAACGCTTCTGGCACCCAGGCCCATTTTGGGTGGGGAGGAGCCGAGAGACAGGGGCTTGGACAGGCGAAAGCTCGCCTGGCAGTGGACCGTCAGCTCCATCCCAAGATTAGGCAGCCTCAGAGGCATCCATGCATGCTGCCCCTGCTGTTTCCTGTCCATTTTGCCTCCACGATCCTCCACAGCGTCCACCAATGTCTCATTTCAACTCTCTATACCCCAGACGCTGGAGCACGAGAGGATATGCAGCACATCATCCCCTTATCAAACGAGATGTGTCAGGCAGAATTTTCAGGTGTTTCACCAGATACATAGTGGAACTCGGCCCATCTGTCGCCGCCATGCTGGAGACCTGAAGTTGCAATCATAGCAGCGCAATATGAATGCCCCATACCGTCGCTCTTAATCATGGAAGTCGTCTCCATGGCTGCCTCCACATGTCGTCCCCTTATCAAAAGAGCTGTGTCAGGCTCATTTTTCGGGTGTTTCACCAGATACGTTATGGAACTTGGTCACTATGTCACCACCATGCTGTGTTATCGACTAAATATACCGTCAACCTTTTGTTCACATAGGAAATCATTTCAGCGCTTCTTGTTCACCTCCTTTGGTGAAGCCCGAGTCCATTTAGGGTATGTCGCCATGACACTCTCTAGCCTGCCGCTGCTGCCGCTACCTCTGCATGCCATCTCCTATAGTGTCAGGGTCAATTATTGCATGTTTTAGATGCTATCTAGCCTCATTCGGTCACTCTGTCATGGCCATGCTGTTGCCCATAATTTTGACATAATGGTGCGATTAAGCAGCCTCAGAGGCATCCATGCATGCTGCCCCTGCTGTTTCCTGTCCATTTCCGTGGTGTTTCCATCCTTTTCTGAGGTTCCCAGGTGTTTGGCCAAGCTTCCCTGTGCAGAGCCTTGGTCCCCTTGAAAAATGTTCGAGTCTCCCATTGACTTCAATGGGGCTCGTTATTCGAGACGAGCACTCGAGCATCAGGAAAAGTTTGTCTCGAATAACGAGTACCCGAGCATTTTAGTGCTCACTCATCTCTAAATACGACTAAAAAAATATATGAATAATATGTATAAAATATGTATTTGATATGTACACCTTCTTTGAAAGAATATGTCTTAAAACATAAATAAGTGTTAAAAAGCAAATAGCTCTATTTCATGATTAAGTCCATTAGGGGCCAGTGTTTCTAAATTAAAAATCCATCTGCTTTCAGTCCGTGACATTTGGTGGATAAAATCTCCTCCTCTCCAATTCTTTTTAATTTTTTCTAAACCAAATGCTATTGAACCAGTAAATTTATTCTGGTGCTTAACTTTATAGTGTCTAGAGAGAGGGTGTCCTTCAAACCCTCTCTCAATATTGTAAATATGTTCTTTCAAACGTTTCATAAAAGACCGTATAGTTCTTCCTATATATAATTTGCCACATGGACACTGAATGCAGTATATAATGCCCTTTGTGTGGCAATTTATATGTTGTTTAATTTTATAATGTGATCCTGTCAAACCTTCCTTACTTTCCTTTGAAATTTCATATCAAAACTGACAGGTATCAAACTACACAATGACCCTGCCACTCTTCTGCTAAACATCATCCCAATCCCAATGCATAAGGCTCACAGGTTTTCTACTGATAGCTGCCAGGGTATTGATACCGTGATTATGGAAATCAACTAGGGTACCTTCTGGCTCTGACCTCCTTTCAGAAATTTCAACAATACACAGAATGGAAGAACTCATGGCAGACTCCCACCACACCAATGAACAACATATAAAGACATGGGGTCCGTGGCTTGAGTTCAGGAACTCCCCGGATTTTCTCTTTCTCATAAACCTTGAAATTACTTTTAATCTCGAAACAGAGATGCCTTTGCAAATCCCAATTCCCTCTCTTTCCCTCTCTTTCCTCCCCACAACTTTCCTCCCTCCCTCCTTGGATAGAGTTTGTTGCAAATAGTTTTGGGATGTACCTCCCACTGGTTAAAAGGGGACTTTGAGAGCATAAACTAATCCTGATACTAGAAGTAATCTGGGTATAGATTAAGATCTATGAAAAGCAAATATATTCTATTGAGTACAGGATTACCTCACCTTCACTCAAATCCCCTAGGGTACATTTGAAATAAAGATGTTCCCGAACATACGACTCTTTAAAAGTGTATCATTTCCACACGTGGAACAAACTAATGCCATACAATTGTTTTCAACTTGGCTGCTCATGTCCTTACGCCTGCGTGCGTGAGAAATTATTTGTATGATGTACTTTGCTTTGCATGGTTTGACTTTTGTATCTATGTCATATTGTATTCAGTAAATGAGAATGATTAAAAAAAAATATCTATGGGGGCAGAGCCAAGCCTGGCAAGGAGATGGACGCGAGAGAGGTCAGCTCCCGACACCTAACTCCTGAAACAGCTACAAAAGCCACCTTACCTCAGCAGAAATGGTGAAATACGGCAACCAGGCTCCCAAAGAACAAAGAGCTACCCACCGCTCAAGCTCCCAGCAACAAGACTTAGATAAATTCTTGAAAAGAAAGCTTGGCGGGACCAAGACTCACAAGATGGCGCCGTCACAACAAGAGACCTATGACGAGGCGGGAGAGTCAGACCAAGAAAGCGGAGGTGAGTACTCCGAAGCGGGAGGGGAAGAAGCGATTGCACCGGTGTCACAGAATTTTATAGAAAAGACCCTATATCAGGCTCTCAACCCCATAGTGAGAGAACTAGCAGATATTAAGGCGGACATCCGCCATATTGGCACGCGAGTTGAAGAGCTGGAGAGCAGACAAGGTGCCATATTGGAATTTGGGGAAGCAGTCCGCAGTAAACTAGAGAACCACAAGGTCCAGCTAAATGCAGCACTGCTGTGGGTAGAGGACCAAGAGAATCGCAGCCGTAGAAAGAATGTCCGGCTGAGAGGACTCCCCGAAGATATCCCACTTCGCACAAAACCCCGCCAAACAGATCTTCCGCGGGATGTTATATGCGGCCTACTTCGATACACTGACGCGGCTGAAATTCTAAGAGGAGCAAGGAGCGCGACAGAATTAAAGTATGCAGAAAAAGATATCTCCATTTACCAGGACCTGGCACCATTTACCATCTATGGCTGTATCACTTTGGCATCTCAATAAACAAAAACGGCAAACAGGTAGTGATTCGCACACCAGATGACCTTACAGCGGCATGGGACCAGCTAAACATGGAACCTATACAAGTGCCCTCCTGGATGCCGATCCAAGAAGATACAACCCTACCTATTCTACCAAGCATAGACACTTGGAAAGTAACGAACAGCAGCAAGAAGAAGAAGCATAAGAATAACCGAGACAGAGATGGTTGAAGGGAGAATAAAAGAAGAGAGACTCTTTAATCACACTAGCTTATATAAAAAGCGAGTAGAAGTGAGGTGATTAGAACCACAGATGCATTATACATATTTGGCAGATTTCTAGCACTCCCCCCCTCCCCCCCTCCATTCCTCCCCCCCCCCCCCCCCCCCCCACCCCCCCTCCTCCCCCCCTGCCTCTGCCTCCATACAGAATCCAACCTGGAGAACCAGGAAGGAAAACCCCCAATTAGAAAAACAGGCATCTGAGGGGAACATATCCAACGATCCAAAATATTTCAGGAGTTAAATGTTCAAAGTGTGTTATAAAAGGCACAGGAATAAGTTAATAGTTAGAGTTAAATAAGAGAGAACCGATCTGTCTCTACCAGATGAAAGTTATGCCCCGCGGTGTGAGACACAACCTATTAGGGGGCGCAAGTCCACGAAACTGCATCGGGGACAGTGAGGTTACTTTAAAAATTAGCTTACCTAGGCAAACCAGTTATGTTTTTTACTTGCTTTCATTTGTATTCATTTGTCTTGTCACTTTCCCCAAACCTCTTGTGTCTTCCTTACCCCGTATTCCCCAACCTCAGAGAATAGGATCCAGTCCAAGATATGAACAGGCGTATGAGTGGACGATGCACACAAAAGATACAGGTCGTATAATATATTATCCCCAATATGTCTGATGTAAAAATTGTTACCTATAATGTACGAGGTATGAACGAGCCCTGCAAACGCCACCAAATTCTTAGATTACTGAAGAAAAATAAAGCAGACGTGATACTGATACAAAATACCCACTTTAAAGAGGGGAAAATTCCTAAATTACCGCAAAGAGACTATCAACAGTGGTTTCACAGCACTAGTGCTACAGCCTCTAAAGGGGTCTCAATTGCAGTGCGAAAAACAGTCCCGTTTAAGTTGCTTGCTGAAATGTCTGACCCTGATGGCAGATATTTATTCATTAAAGGACTGATAGGGAGTGAATACACTCCAAAACTTTGAGTTATTTAAAGAGGGCCTATGCTTGTTAGGAGGTGATATTAATGTTTGCATTGACCCGTTACTAGATACCACAGGCCAGTCCCACATATCATACAAACAACTAGCAACCTTAAGAGAAGAACTTAGCAGACTACATTTGGCTGATGCATGGAGATTAATAAACCCCTCGATAAAAGACTATACATTCTTTTCAGCGACACACCAGTCATACCACGATGGAAAAAAAAAACCTCTGATTGGACACGCCACGCTTGCAAGATTAACTGACCCCCCCCCAGACTCATGCAGCACACTGACCCCCCCTGCAGACACTCTGACACCGCCTTCAGACACTCTTGACCCCCCCTCCCCTGTGCGGGAACACACTGCCCCCCCCCCCCGTGCGCAGCAGACACGTTACTACACCCGCCTTACAGACCAACTCTGACCCCCGGCTCCCCGCGCCACAACTGACCCTCCCTGCAGGGACACACTGACCCCCCTGCCCCGCCCTTTGAACCCTGTGCAGGCCCACCTCTACTCCAGGAAACCCCCCCCCGCAGACACAGGGACCCCTCTCGCCCTCCTCTTGGGACCACACTGACCCCTCCTCCATCCTGTAACCACACTTACCCACCCACCCCCGCCGGCGGACCATGACCACACTCCCCCCCACCGCCTTTGGAGATACATGCCCGCCCTGCGGACAACATTGACTCCGCCCCCACTAGGAGACACTAACCCCCTACCCCCCTGTAGGACACACTGACAACTCCCGTCCAGCCTCGCCTCCCCCTGCAGACACACTGACCCCCTCCGGGAAAGAAAAAATACCTCACCTTTCCTGGTTCCCCCGGAGCAACACCTGCAGTTGCCTTCTTACCTCAGCCTGGGCCTATAGTACGTGCCAGCCCTGAAGCCGGCACACGTAATCTGATGACATCATCATGTGCTTCAGAGCCATTGCATACCGTGCGGAGCGCTGCTTCAGGGGAACCAGAACAGGTGAGTTTTAGATTCTGCCTCTATGCTGCACTCCCAACGAGCGCAGCATAGAGGCAGAAAAGTATTGATCTGGATGGTGATCATTTGTACCAGTGTCTCATAGCGACACTGATACAATTGATCCAGGTGCCTGAGTGGGACCCTCCAGCACCCCTGGGCCCTGGCACTTGCCTGGGTTGGCCGGATGCTGGCGGGGGCCTGTGTTAGATCTACAACTTTCTATTATTTGTAGATGTGTTTTGTGGTGGAAGCAGCAGGAGCCACAATTCCTGGCTTCCACCGAAAAAGTTATTTTCTGTATTCCTTTGACAGGTTACAAATGTTTTATGGTTAATCAGGCTAATGCTAATATGTATGTAAATGCGGTGACCAACTTGAGGATAAAAGAGCTATAAAATAGTGGAAAATGACAAGGTGTTAAAGGGGAACCTAACCACGATGCTAACTAGAATGGTCTAGAGTCTGCGGATGGAGGTGTGAGTTAGTAAGGGACGGGAGATAGCTCGTTTTGAGACTATCCTCGACTGTCCCCTGTACTAAATTTTGGTGCACTTTATTGAGATACTAATATGTATATTTATTTTTATTAGTTTATGTCGGGCATCACTGGGGGCCTGTGGAGTAGCTATGGGGACACCTAGGGGTGGGCTATCACAAGTGCTAGGGCACGCCACGGCCCCAAGAACAGCCACGTTACTCCTCCTACCCTGTTGTGTGCAGCATGCACAGTAGCTCCGGCCTCGGAGCTGGGGCTGCTCAGCCGCGGGCCTGCTTTCTGCGCATTCAGCCCATCAGTGACAAGGAGTTAATATGCCCCCTATATCACATGATCAAAAGTTTAAAAATTCTCTGAGATAAGGATTTGTGGTACCTAAGGGCATGTTCACAGGTGGCATTTTGGTTACTTTTTGAAATGCAATCCAAAGGCTCCGCTCGTGATCACATATTTTGGTAACAATGGGGCAGATTTACGTACTCGCGATCCAGCGGTGCGTTCTCTGTGGTGGATTCGGGTCCGGCCGGGATTTATTAAGATAGTTCCTCCGACGTCCACCAGGTGGCGCTGCTGCGCTGAAGAGCATCGGAACGCACTGGAATACACCGAGCCGGGCTGAGTGAAGGTAAGTGCAATTTTCATGACCAATTTTTTTAAAAAAATGCGGCGGTTTTTCCGAATCCGTCGGGTTTTCGTTGGGCCACGCCCCAGATTTCCGTTGCGTGCATGCCGGCGCAGATGCGCCACAATCCGATCGCGTGCGTCAAAATCCCGGGGCAATTCAGGGGAAATCGGCGCAAATCGGAAATATTCGGGTAACACGTCGGGAAAATGCGAATCGGGCCCTTAGTAAATGATCCCCATTATGTTATGGAAGTTACATCGACGACTGCCTCCTCATTTGGTGTTGCACTGCGAAGGCAGTTGTTGATTTGGTACTTTACCTATACCACAATATAAAAATTTACATTTGATCACCAACAGTCAAATATTCCCTTTCTAGACATATTTCTTATGGGTGATACAACACATTCCAAAATTGTCACCAAATTATATTGCAAGCCTGCATCTGGCAATACTTCCCTCAAAGCAAACAGCCGTCACCCTCACCATACCATAAAAACTTACCCTTAGGAGAGTACATTAGGGCCCAACGAGCATCCTCTATTTGAGAATTATACAACACTGAATGCCATACCATTACTGACTATTTACACAAAGGAGCTACAGTTCTAAATTCTGCCACTGAGCCCATAACATTGTGGACAACAGAGATCGCTCTCATTATTTACACTGGTTGGAATACTTTCCCCAAACCACTTTACCAACACACATCCCAACCCCATCTGGTCGGGCTTTAAGGGCAGTGTCTGCTGTGGGGGAAGAAGATGTAATCTCTGTAATTATCTACACAAAACCTCCACCTTTTTGTCTTATGTTACTGGACATACTTTTCATATTCACAAATATCTTAATTGTAAATCAACTCATATAGTCTATTTGGTAACAGTGCAGACTTACCCCCATCCCCTTTTAGGATGTGCCACTGGACCCTCAACTAAAGATGTTTTATCTGTTTCATTGCAAATAAAATCTTGGAACTTGGGCTTGTGTCCAAACATATGGTAGGCTGGACACAACAGCATCAGCCTGTGGCTTACTGGATGGATCAGTAGATAAAGAAGTAAAACAGTGATCTAAACCTTAACTGCAGAAAAATGAGGACATGGCGGTAGATTCTTGTTGCCCGTATAGGGTATGAATTGTTTCAATACGCTAAAAGTGGCACTGATTGGTCACATTTTTTGGTAAAATTCATTTATTTTCCAAAAGTGGAATAAAATAAAATAAAATAATCTACATAAAATGCACGAAGCACTTGGCTCAAGCACGAAACACGTTTTTCTTAATGCATTTAATGTAAATGATTTTGCTCTACATTTTATGTAGATAGTGCTAGGTTAACTTGATGTAATTGCAGCTCTAGATACTACCTGGAAAGGCAATGGTTAAGTTGGTGTAAGTCATTATCCAATGATGTGGCTGTATTGTTAGCTGGAGTGAGATTGGAGAGGTGCTACCACCTGACCAGGGGGAGTATAAAACCCCTGTGCATTGAGAGCACATGGTCTTACCACATGGTCTGTTCTGGCAGTCAGAGTAAAGAGAGAGACAGTGGGGCTCATTTACTAAGGGTCCATGGAGCTAATTTTTGTCGGGTTTCCCGGCGATTTCCATTTTGCGCCGCATTTAACAGGGGATTTTGGGCTGGCTTACACGCAACAGAAATCGGGGGGCGTGGCCGTTAGACAACCTGACGGATTCGGACAACGCACAAGATTTAACATTTAGAATTGTGTAGCAGGACACTCAGGCTCACAATCTTCATGAATTGCGCCGGACTTCATCCTTGTCGGACCGTCCGAATCGGGGATCGCCACATGACCAGGTAAGTAAATTTGCCCCACTGTGTACACACCTTCAGTGCTGACAACGATACTAATCCCAGGAGACTCTAACCCCAGAGCTGCAGCTTCCACAATTTGGAAAAAGCTCCACCTCAATAATCCCAGTCTGCATCTACTACGTATCACGCGTATAACCAGCTAACTATCACGAGACTTTTCCGAGTTGACCGCCTAAGTCTCGCTGCCAGCCTGCAGGGTGCTGAGCATACTATCGCCAAGTCTCGTGCCTGCTGTCTACTGTTCAATAATGAACTGTAAGTTGATTTGCACAATGTTGCCTCCATCTGATCCCTGGATATGGCTGCTTACCACTACGGGCTCCCCCATTCATTACCCAGCGACTCATCCTACAGACACTCAGGGGTCGCCCCAGGGAGAAACCAGTACATCAGCCTCTCCCTCCTTATTTCTTGCATACAACACCTGCTGGAGACCTGCCAGGCTGTAGGACAGCCCTCCAGTTGCCATACCAAGCACCGTGACAACAGCGTGCCCTAGGCCACAATAGCCAGCCACTCCGGTATTCTGGGCCCCAGCTGCCTCCAGGCCCACAAGAAGGCTAGGCCCCTGTTGTGGAAGTTCCACATGGCTTTGATTGAACACATGGAAGAGCAAGTGATCCCACAGGACATTCTCTGGGATCCCACAATAGAAGCACAGGACGTTTCTTTTACCTTCAATCTGCATGGGCTCATCCACTTCTACTTGCATGGGTTCTACAGTACTTTGCAGGGTCACTTTAGACCAGGTGAGACAGGGTAAGAAGGCAGAAATGAAGGAACAGGCAAAACAGACTGACGTTCACGCTTATGCTTTGTATGACATCTGTCTACTCTAACTTCCAAATACATGGCCTGTTCTAAGGTCTTAGGCTTAGGATGTCTCACTATCAGACATTAGACAAACCCAATCTAAATTGATATCTTAAAGCTCTATCATTCCATCCATTTGGAATGGACCACCTCCTGAACTCCTGAGCCATCTCCTGCAATAATCTTCTGCAGCACGTTTTGCCTGGCGTAAAGCAGTTAACTGATCTTCAGCAATACTAGTCAAAACCAGGAAAAAAGATCTACTTAGAAAACCTCTAGAGCATCAGGGGCTAAAGAAAATGCCCTTTCCTGTGGGCTTCGAAAGTGTGTCTTTTCTGTGTTACTCAATCCATTCCAGCACTGGAAACAAAGACTCATATAATTCGATATCACCTTGCCGCGTGGTATTTGACACATTTTTTCTTATTAAACCTTATTAACGACTTCCTGACACATCTTTTTTTTTTAAATCTGACACGTGTCACTATAAGTGGTCATAAATTTGGAATGCTTTAACATATCCAGATGATTATGAGATAGTATTTTTTGTGACACATTGTACACATTGTTTGTTTAGAAATTAAAGCAATATCTTTAGTAATTATTCATGAAGTAAACATAAATTTGGCAAAAATTTGGTAAAAAAAACTGTTTTCCAAATTCAAAATGTTCTACTTTATGGAAAGTCATAACACCAAAATAACATGATAACTAACATTTTCTATATGTCTGGTTAAACTTGGAATCATTTTTCAAACATCATTTTCCTTTTTTAGGATGTTAGGAGGCTTATAACTTTAGGTGTGATTTCTCAGATTTTCACAAAAATCATTAAAACCTATTTTTGGAGGGCCAATTTAATTATAAGTGACTTTATAAGGCCTATATGACTAGATCCTGCTCTCCTAAAATATTCAAAACAACCTTTGGGAAGTTTCCTAACCCTATGGTTCATGAGGGTCAAAAATAAATGGAAGGGAAATTACAGAAATGTAATTTTATCTAACAATATATTCATTGAACACTAAAATTTGCACCTTCACAATGGGTTAAAAAATGTTTAGTGTAATTCTCCCAAGTATGCCAATACCCATTTTGTCACTGTACACTGTTGTACAGGCACAGGGTGGCACTTGGAAGGGAAAGATTGTTGTTTAGTTTATGGAAGACAAATATGGCTCAAAAAGTTTTCATTTGACAAGATGCATTCGGAAAGCCCTAGTGGTACGAAAACAGAGAAGAGCCCAAAAAAGAGAAACCATTTTATAATATGTGTATTTGCCCCAACAGCTGTTTGATTTAATTATGCCTCAGAAAAGAAAAATATGAAAATTTCCCCAAAATTTTTAGCCACAAGGGATAAAACATAAAACAACCTCTAAACATGTGTAAAACTATTTCTCCTGATTGTAGAATTGCCCCACGTGTTCATATAAAATGTTATATGGGTACGCAGTAGGGCTCGGAAGGGAATATAATTTTGGATCTATAGCGCCAGGGGATTACATAGTTATGTCTCACGATTTGAGCATTCTTGCACACAAATATCTCTGAATAGAACCAAAATAAATGGGTCAGGTTTGATATCAATGCGATCCAAGGATTCACCTGGATCCAATGATACCAGAACCCTGACTCTATGACTTCCCCTTGAGAAGCTATGAAGAAGGTTCTGGATTTAATACCAGAGAGGATGGTCCTCAAAGCCCTACTGGGGGTGTGCAGGAGTGTGTCTGTACCTAATATAATCAGAACAGCCTTGATGCCCATGGTCTTTGCCTGAGGAATCATCACCATAACAAGCACAAGAAGGATCTGATACTCGTAGTTCTAACCTTGTATTTTGTACTCTGTTAATTTTATATATATAAAATTTAACCTGCGTTGCTCTTTTAACTTGATCGACGAATTCCCACACCCGTGTCTCGGTTTAATACATGCTACCTGGTTGGTTCCTCACTATATAATCCTGTTAGAGACTAGGCTTATATAAAAGGAGAGCTGGTGGCAGCTTATTGGGCTTTTAAGGTTCTGTTTCACTGAGGCTAGTGAAAGAGCAGGTTGCTTGAAATTCATCCTCCTCCTCACTGCTTCTTTCATCAAGCTCTCAGTACCAAAGTTCTCTGTCTGCAGATCACAGACTCCTACTTTGAAGCGAGTGGAGGGCTCTGCACTTCCATATGAGGATGAGCATGGGGAAGATAATCACATGGAAGTTGATGTCATGTAATTGACCAATGTCTTATCTTCATGTGGCTTACTGAGGCCTACCAGTACATGCTGCATCTACTTACACCAGACGGAACACATCTTCTTCGTGTAGTACCAGATCCATCACCACCAGCAGCAGCAGCATCACCACATCCCTGTCCTTTAATTCATACTTACCTGACCTGCAGTACTAAACTATACTGTGATAGCACCTTTACAATCAAGGTATTACTAGACACTATTTACTGACAACAGCACTTTTATGATATACGTATTAGTTTGTACTATTCACTGGAGTAACTTTACAATCAATGTATGATTGATGAAGATTTATGATTTTTCTGAAATACTATACAGAGACAGGACTTCAAGATCTTGCTGGATAACGCATTTAAGTAAGTCATGCTGTATGATGATTCCTGTATCTGGGTTTCAGTGGCCCAGCCACCTCCCCTTGATGTTGTAGCAGAGGGTGAAGAATCCAGGAGTGATGATGAGGGCTTTGACCGAACATGGGTAGAAGGCAGTGAAATTTTGGCTAAAGAGGTGGTGGCCAGGAAAGCACCAGCATAACAAGTGAATGGGGGCCTAAGCGTCAGCCTGTAGTCTCGTCAACAACTTCTATTGCCCACACCCACGGACCCAGGAAACAATGGCTATCCTACAGTGTGTCTGTAGTGTAACATTTAAAGCAGCTTTGGGCCAAGCCAAGTTGATGCACATGCCATTAGAGATGAGCGAACATACTCGTCAGAGCTTAATGTTCGTTCAAGCATTATCGTACTCAAAACTGCTCGTTGCTCGGACGAATACTTCGCCCGCTCGAGAAAATGGCATCTCCCGCCGTTGTGATTTTTGGCGTCCAGAAACAGATCCAATCACAAGCCAGGAGACTCTGCACTCCACCCAGCATGACGTGGTACCCTTACACGTCGATAGCAGTGGTTGGCTGGCCAGATCAGGTGACCCGGGAATAGACTAGCCCCTGCCGCTAGGGAGAGAGCTGCTGCTGGTCAGGGAAAGCGTTAGGGTATTCTATTAGAATAGTGTTAGGCAGGAGTGATTCTACAAGAGTGTAGGCTAGAAAATAGCCATAGGAGAACCCCAATGGCTTACTTAGGCCTACAATAGCGTTATATTTTACTTTTTTTTTGTTTGCTTGTGGACCCTTCCCACAGTCACAAACCACTTGTCCGGTTGCTGCTGAGCGATTTTCCGATGCCCAGGTTTTCCACTGGTCGCAGTCTGTGGGTGATGATAACATTATTGACGTAGTGGAAGAAGTGTGTAAAGAGCTGGTGCATCAGCGCCAAATGTTTCCCGTAGTCAAGCTCTCGTGGCGAGGGCTAGATTTTCAGAAGTCTGGAGGTTCCTTAAAGAAACACCGGATGACCGACAGACTGTGGTGTGCAACCTGTGCCAAACCAGGATCAGCAGGGGTTCCACAACTACTAGCTTAACTACCACCAGTATGCGCAGGCATATGAATGATAAACACCCCACTCAATGGCACCAAGCCCGTTCACCTCCGGCCGGGCACACCACTGCTCCTTCCCCTGTGTCATCTGCTAGTCAGCCCCCTGCCCAGGACCCCGGCCCAAACACCTCCCGTGCGAAAACCCCATCTTCGCCTTCACGATCCTCCACAGCATCCACCAGCGTTCAGCTCTCCATACCCCAGACGCTGGAGCGCAAAAGGAAGTATAGTGCAACCCACCCACACGGCCAAGCCCTCAACGTCCACATCTCCAAACTGCTTAGCCTGGAGATGCTGCCCTATAGGCTGGTAGAGACCGAGGCCTTTCGAAACCTCATAGCGGCAGCCGCCCCTCGGTATTCGGTCCCCAGCCGCCACTACTTTTCCCGATGTGCCGTCCCAGCCCTGCACAAGCACGTGTCAGAGAACATCATCCGTGCCCTGACCAACACCGTTTCTGACAAGGTCCACCTGACCACGGACATGTGGACGAGTGCTGCCGGGCAGGGCCACTATATATCGCTGATGGCACATTGGGTTAACTTGATGGAGGCTGGGACCGAGTCTGACCTTGGGGCTGGTCATATACTGCCGACGCCGAGGATTGCGGGGCCTACCTCGGTCCAGGTCTCAAAGGCCTACTATGCCTCCTCCTCCTCCCACCCCTCCTCCACCTTCTCCTCCTCCGAATTACCATACGTGGGCATGGCGCCATCAGTCGGTAGCTCTAGGTACAGCAGCAGTGCCATCGCTAAGCGACAGCAGGCGGTGCTCAAACTGCTGAGCCTAGGCGATAAAAGGCACACCGCCCAAGAGCTATTACAGGGCATCACGGTGCAGACTGATCTGTGGCTGGCACAGCTGAACCTGAAGCCAGGCATGGTTGTGTGTGACAACGGCCGTAACCTGGTGGCGGCTCTGCAACTCGGCAGACTGACACATGTGCCATGCCTGGCCTATATGTTAAATCTCATAGTTCAGCGTTTCCTCAAGACATACCCCAATCTGTCTGATTTGCTCACGAAGGTGCGCCGCATCTGTGCGCATTTCAGGAAATCCAGCACAGATGCTGCCACTCTCAGGGCAGCGCAGCGCCACCTCCAACTGCCCACTCACCGACTGTTGTGCGACGTGCCCACGAGGTGGAATTCAACATTAATCATGTTATCCAGAGTTTACCAGCAGCGCAGAGCGATTGTAGACTGCCAGATGTCAGGTCAGTCTACAATGAGGAGTGGACGTGGATGTCTGATATCTGTCAGGTGCTGAGTAACAGATGGTACGTGGTGATTGCGCCATCATAAGCTTCACCATCCCATGATTGGCTGTTGGAACACAACTCTCTGTTCAGCATGAAAGTCGGAAGCTTTGCGCTCGTCACAAGAGACGGGGGAAGAAGATTCCTGTTGATAGCCAAGCACCCTTAGGTTGTTTCTCAGCGCATATCGGAGGAGGGGGGGGAGGAGGTATGAGGAGGAAGAGGAGGAGAATGTTTGTTTGGCATTCCCTCTGGGGGCCATCCCTCGGGGGGGGGGGGGGGAGCGGGCAGGGCCCGGGGGGGGGGTGTGGCTCTCTTTCTCTTTTTGGGGGGGTCTTCTTTCTCTTTATGTTTGGGGGTGGGGGGGGCGGGGGGGGGTTGGGGGGGTGTCGGGGGGTCCTCGGGTGGGGGGGGGGGTGGGGGGGGGGGGGGGGGTGGGGGGCGGGGGGGCTGGGGGGGGGTGGGGGGGGGCGCTTGGGGGGGGGGGGGTGTGCCGGGGGGGGGGCGGGGGGGGCTGTCCTCGGGGGGGGGGGGGTGGGGGGGGGGGGGGGGGGGGTGGGGGGGGGGGGGGGGGGGGGGGGGGGGGGTTTCTGGGGGGTGGCGAGACAGAAGCAGGGGACCATTGTTCAGTCCTTCAATGTTCAGCGTGTATGGGAGAGAAGAGGCGTTGGAGGAGGAGGAAGGGAAATGGACAGTCAGGCCACGTGAGGGGAGTGGAATTCGTTGAGCGTTGGGAACTCTGGCGATTGGGAACAGATTTAATGCTAGGCTGCTATCCGTGACCCTCGCGTTCAAAGAATTTATCCCAGCAACGACTACTGGGTATTCACTCTCCTGGACCCCACGGTACGGCAAAATCTTTCCACTCTCATCCTGGAGAGGAAAGGAGTGTGAGAATGCATGAATACCAGCAGGCCCTGTGCACAAGCTTGAAACAGTATTTCCCTTCTGACAGCGCTAGCGAGAGGGCGTACTTCTGCGGGACAAGAGCGAGGGAGGTAGGCGAGCAGGTAGCTTGTCCAGCACTGGCAGGGGTACGCTTAGAAGGCCTTGCCAGTTTTATGTCACCCAGCAAGACACATGTCACCTGTCCCAAGTACTCGGCCAGAGTAGGGCTGATCCTTACAAAGATCGGTGAGGAGTACGTAGCTGACCATACCATCGTCCTAAAGATCACACAGATCCCTACAACTAATGGGTTTCAAGCTGGACATGTGGCACAAACTGCGCTGTACGCCTGATGGTTCTTGCTGCCCTGCCACTAGCGTGTTGTCCGAGTGGGGTTTTTCAGTGCAGCTGGTGGCATCATCACCGATAAGCGTACACGCCTGTCGACTGACAGCGCTGACGCTTATCAAGATGAATAAAGCCTGGATTTCTCTGGATTTCATTCTCCACCAGGTGAAAAGAAGAAGCTCAAACCTGATAATGGATGCAATCATCCTCTTCATGTCATCCTTCTCCTCCTCTTTGTACACTAAAGCAGAGGAAACTGGCTAATTTTTGCCAGGGCCAACTGGCTCTAGCTATAGTACTCTATGTATTTAATTTTTCTGGAGGGCCACCTACCTGCTCCTCTGGTTTGAAAACTTTTTTGGACTGCCACATACAGGCACTATCCAAATTAAATTGTCTCCATAGCAGCCTCCACATGTCGTCTTTTTAGCTGCCTCCACACGTTGTCTCCATTGCTACCTCCACACGTCATCGCCATAGCTGCCTCCAAAAGTCATCCATTTGGCTGCCTCCATACATGGTCTCCTTATCAAACGAACTGTGTCAGGCAGAATTTTGGGTTGTTTTCATGGCTTCCACATCAAGCTTGTTCGTTTTGTTGCCGCCCAGCTGTGTACTTGTGAAAACATACTGGCAAACTTTTATCATTTACCGATATTATTTCAGCGCTTCTTGCGCATCTGTTTACATTCCCCTCACCCGCCATAACCCAAACTTATAAGAACACTACTACACTTGATCTTATACAAAAGGTTCTTAGAAGTGCTGTTTGGGGAGTAGCCGGGAGACAGGGGCTTGGATAGGCGAAAGCTCGCCTGGCAGCGGAGCGCCAGCTCCATCCCAAGATCCAACTAACATAGTTTTAACTGCAGCACCTTTAATCTACTACTAGTTCTCTGCCTCTATACATCGTCCCCTTATCAAACGAGCTGTGTCAGGCAGAATTTTCAGGTGTTTCACCAGATACATAGTGGAACTCGGCCCATCTGTCGCCGCCATGCTGGAGACCTGAAGTTGCAATCATAGCAGCGCAATATGGATGCCCCATACTGTCGCTCTTAATCATGGAACCATTTCCATAAAAACAATTAAAAATAGAACCACTATGCTATTCCATTATTCCTAGGTGAAATATTCAAACGACCCGGCCTGCTTTGAAAATTATAATTTTTTCAAAGTAAACGCTTCTGGCCCCCAGGCCCATTTTGGGTGGGGAGGAGCCGAGAGACAGGGGCTTGGACAGGCGAAAGCTCGCCTGGCAGTGGACCGCCAGCTCCATCCCAAGATTAGGCAGCCTCAGAGGCATCCATGCATGCTGCCCCTGCTGTTTCCTGTCCATTTTGCCTCCACGATCCTCCACAGCGTCCACCAACTCTCTATACCCCAGACGCTGGAGCACGAGAGGATATGCAGCACATCATCCCTTTATCAAACGAGCTGTGTCAGGCAGAAGTTTCAGGTGTTTCACCAGATACATAGTGGAACTCGGCCCATCTGTTGCCGCCATGCTGGAGACCTGAAGTTGCAATCATAGCAGCGCAATATGAATGCCCCATACTGTCGCTCTTAATCATGGAAGTCGTCTCTATGGCTGCCTCCACATGTTTTGGGTGTTTCACCAGATACGTTATGGAACTTGGTCACTATGTCGCCACCATGCTGTGTTATCGACTAAATATACCGTCAACCTTTTGTTCACATAGGAAATCATTTCAGCGCTTCTTGCTCACTTCCTTTGGTGAAGCCTGAGTCCATTTAGGGTATGTCGCCATGACACTCTCTAGCCTGCCGCTGCTGCCGCTGCCTCTGCATGCCATCCCCTATAGTGTCGGGGTCAATTATTGCATGTTTTAGATGCTATCTAGCCTCATTCGGTCATTCTGTCATGGCCATGCTGTTGCCCATAATTTTGGCATAATGGTACGATTAAGCAGCCTCAGAGGCACCCATGCATACTGCCCCTGCTGTTTCCTGTCCATTTCTGTGGTGTTTCCATCCTTTTCTGAGGTTTCCAGGTGTTTGGCCAAGCTTCCCTGTGCAGAGCCTTGGTCCCCTTGAAAAATGCTCGAGTCTCCCATTGACTTCAATGGGGCTCGTTATTCGAGACGAGCACTCGAGCATCGGGAAAAGTTCGTCTCGAATAACGAGTACCCGAGCATTTTAGTGCTCGCTCATCTCTACTGAGGAATTTTGGTAACTAAGAACTGTTACTGCTAATGTTACACTGTGACACAGATTTAATGCCTTGGTATATAGAGAGGGATCATCTCAGAGATTATTATTGTAATTATTGAGACAATTATTATTATTATTATGGAGATGATTGTCCTTTATTATTAATAATCATTTCCATAATAATAAAAATAATAAAATTTATAATAATAATTGTCTCAATAATTACAATAATAATCTCTGAGAAGATCCCTCTCTATATAGGAGGGCATTAAGTCGGTGTCACAGTGTAACAGTTGCAGATAACAGTTCTTAGTTACCAAAAATCTTAACTGGATAAACACTGGGCTCATAGCTCAATTGGTAGGGATTCCTATCTCTAATGCAGAGGGTCTTGGGTTCAAATCCCAGACTGGGCAAAAATGTATTTAATTTAATTAAATTAAGAGCTTGTGTCTGGGGAAGCCCTAGGAGACCATTTATGGACAGATGCTGTTCTGAACCTGATGCCGTGGTCCCTGCTCTCCACTAACCCGACACATCTCTCAAAAGGATTCCCTGCCCGATGTCTGTAGAAGCCGTTCAGTAATATGAGTTCAGGCTTTGAAAGTATTTACTATGCAGGACACAGAGCCGGGACATGCGGGACCTGGAGGGAAAATCCGTGACAATCTGACAGCTGCCTGTGATTCGGGGCAGAGGTAAGAAAAACGGGACTGTCCTGGCAAAATGGGGACGGTTGGGAGCTATGTCATAATCAGTAAGGCAGGTTATTATGTAAAGAGCCTATCCAGAAACGGTCCAACCACAAACAGTCTTGGCGTTAGCTGTCAGACAAGGTAAGTGGTGGCGATCTCCCCTACTATCAGGAACCTAACTAATGTTCGCTGAGTGACCCTTACAATGTGACAGGGAAGTCTTAGTTTGTCTGGCAGGTGAAGCAGAAAGGTAACAGGAATTTGCAAATAGACCGGTGTTCACACTGGTACATAGAAAACCAACACAAGTCAAAGACAGAGAAAAAAAGGGTAACACCGGGAGATACAGAAGAAATATTCCCAGTCCCTCCTCTCCTTTCCTTCCAGGAATGACCAAACCTTTTGCCCGGAATTACCCGGAGTAATCAGAAGATGGCACTTCACCCAGCCGGCAAAGCAGGAGAAAAAAGTGTTGGCACATCCACACAGGTGACCATGTGCCTTTATCACAATCACAACATGTACATAAGGTCAAGGGGACCTTTTCCTGCAGGTCCTCTAGTGTTGTATGTCACACGCCTTTATATTGGGGTAACAGAATATTGGGGTAACAGGTCAGAGACTTCACCAGCACTTGAACTTGCACTGATCTGACATTGAAAAGGAAAAGAAAGAACCCCCAGTCACACATTTCCCCAGAGAGGACCGCACTATGGGAGATTTGAGGATTACGCCCTTCACCACTGCCATACACATCCTATTTCCATACGCCCTGTGCAGAGAGGATGTTTATAAATGTCATGACAGTGACCCACTTCAATTGGCTATATCTCCTGAACCAGGGCACCAAAAAAAAACATTTTTGTGTTATTTTAAACAGAATAATTTCCCCTTTAATATAATGTATGGATGTATAGCAAAACCATAGATATCCACCCTTAAAGTTGTACTGAAATAATGATTTTCACGTACAGATTTCTATTCCAGATTATAATAATAATAATAATTCTTTATTTATATAGCGCACACAGATTACGCAGCGCTGCACAAGCATGTCAAATTGGTCCCTGTCCCCATGGGGCTCACAATCTAAACAGCCTAACAGTATGTTTTGGAGTGTGGGAGGAAACCGGAGTACCCGGAGGAAACCCACGCAAACACGGAGAGAACATACAAACTCTGCAGATGTTGACCTGAGTGGGATTCGAACTCAGGACCCCAGTGCTGCAAGGCAGAAGTGCTACTCACTCCGCCACCGTGCCGCCCATAACTTTAAAAGAGGATATCTCCGGCATCTGCAACACCCCGGCAAATGCAAAGGTTAGGCAAAACTCAACCCCCTATATGCCCGAAGCTGCTTGGTGAGCC
Source organism: Engystomops pustulosus (assembly GCA_019512145.1). Taxonomy (NCBI): domain Eukaryota; kingdom Metazoa; phylum Chordata; class Amphibia; order Anura; family Leptodactylidae; genus Engystomops; species Engystomops pustulosus. The sequence goes on along the minus strand of CM033642.1, from coordinate 172,210,030 downwards.
TAATCACCTCACTAGGGATCTCTAGTTTGAAAGTATAGTAATGTAGCTGTAAGTCTCTGCCTGTGATACAAGGGTTAACTATGTTCACTAATCAGTGTTCCTGTGTTACTGTAAGAGCAAGCTGGTGGCTTGCCACTTCACAGGGGGGGTTATAAAACCCCTGTGGGTGGGAGCTCGTGGTCTGTGGGTCTGTCTGTATTAGTGTATGGTCTTGCCCGGGAAGCAAAGGTGTCTGTAGCATGCTGCCCTCACACCTTGGCCCTTCAGACAAGGTCCATAGCAGAGAACCACCTCAAGGACGCTGCTCCAACAGTCCGAGCCCAGCCTGAAGCTATTTACCAGGCTGCATGCACACCTTCCTGAGGACCTGAGATCGATGTAGGTTCTCCATTCAGCTGAAGCTTTGCTGCTGTTATGGCCATTGCCAATAAAGAACTGTAAATTATACTTAATCAATGTGCCTCTGTAGTGGGACTGTATATAGGGGGTCTGTATATAGCTATATATAGTGCTATATATAGAGCTATACATAGTGATTGCTGGGGGACTGTGTATAGTTATTATAGGGAAGCTGTGTATAGTTATTATAGGGGGCTGTATATAATTATCATAGGGAGGCTGTATATAGTTAAATGGGGCTGTACAGGTGGTCCCCTACTTAAGAACACTCGACTTACATACGACCCCTAGTTACAAACGGACCTCTGGATGTTGGTAATTTATTGTACTTAAGCCCTAGGCTACAATAATCAGCTGTAACTGTTATCACAGGTGTCTGTAATGAAGATTTATTGTTAATCCTGATTCTTATGACAACCCAACATTTTTAAAATCCAATTGTCACAGAGACCAAAAAAGTTGTGGCTGAGATTACAATGATAAAATATACAGTTCCGACTTACATACAAATTCAACTTAAGAACAAACCTACAGACCCTATCTTGTATGTAACCCGGGGACTGTCTGTATATATATATTTAATGCTGTGAGACTGTATACAGTGATTGCTGGGGAGCTGCATACAGGGATTGCTTGGGGAGCTGCATATAGTGATTACTGGGGGGCTGTATATAGTGATTGCTGGGGGTCTGTATATAGTGATTACTGGGGAGCTGTATATAGTGATTGCTAGGGGGCTGTATACAGTGATTGCTGGGGGAGCTGTATATAGTGTTTCTGGGAGAGCTCTATATAGAGATTTCTGGCGGGCTGTATGTAGTGATTGCGGGGGAGCTGTATATAGTGATTGCTGGGGGAGCTGTATATAGTGATTGCTGGGGGAGCTGTATATAGTGATTGCTGGGGAACTGTATACAGTGATTACTTCTTGACATCATAAAACCGAGTAACATCTCACTTTAACCCCTTAAGGACGCAGCCATTTTGTAGCTTAATGCTCAGCCTGATTTTTTGGATTCTGACATGCATCGCTTTATATGGTTATAACTTTTGAACACTGCTACTTATCTAAACGATTCTGAGATTTTTTTCCCCACATGTTGTACTTCATTGTAGTGGTAAATTTTGGCTGATAAGTTTTGCATTTATTTACAAAAAAAAAGAAAAAATTATGCATTTTTTTAAAAATTTGCCATTTTCGAAATTCGAAATCATTGAGTTTTCAGGCAGATAGATTTACCACCTACAATTTACCACCATACAATTTGTTCTATAATTTCTGAGTACAGATACCCGCCACATGTGGCCATGACTTGTTTTCCACAGCGAGGCGGGGAAGGGAAGGAGTGCAATTCAGCTGCCAGGATTTTAGTTTCCTCATTGGCCCCTTTTGTAGGCTATTAAATTTTAGCTTTTTTGTTATTGAGGCCACGTGACTGCATTTTTTTTTTTTTTGCGGGATGAGATGCATTTTCCATTGTTAACATTTTGTTTTTTTTTTTTTTTTTTGGTGTTCACCGCTTAGCCTAATAATCATGTTATCTTTATTTTACAGGGCTATACGATTATGGGGATACCGTAAATGAATATTTTTTCTTACATTTTACTAAATTTGTCAAATAAAACTCTAATGTGGGGAAAAATCTATTATTTTTGTATTGCCGTCTCCCAAGTCGCATAACATTGTTACTTTTTTGGCTACGGAGCTGGTTGATGGCATGTTTTTTGCGGGACATGTTGTAATTTTTTACCAGTATCATTCTGCAGTACATATGGTTTTTTTTATCACTATTAATATCATTTTTGTGGGGTTGAATAGGTAAAAATCATAATTTTTGGAGGGTTTATAACAGTTTTTTTCACTGTGTTTATCGTGTGGGTTCAATAATTATTTACTGTTATTCTACGGGTTGCTACAGACGCGGTGATACTATATATGTGGGGTTTGTGTTATAATTTAGACTTTTCTTGAGTTATGCATACAAAAAGAAGAGGGCGGCACTCACCGGGCATGTGGAACTGCTTCTTTATTCAGAAAACGGTGTGATACATGGGAAACACTGGAGCCAGACAGCGACGGGCCGTTTCGCGCTTACTAGCGCATCTTCAAGCCGTTGACGTCATCTGCACGCAACGCACTGGATTTATGCGTCAGAGCCGGCAGGTGTCGTCAAGGGAACAGCGTACACAAGATAAGATCAAGGCCATGTGTATGAACAAATAATAAAATTCAATACAACATATCGAAATTTAAAAACAAATACAAAAAGTATCAAAATACAGCTATCGATGAAAAGTTAGTAATAGATTGTTACAGAAATAATGCGAATTCTCATTAGAGCACATAATACGGCATAAAGTAAAGTGGCACAGAGTAAAGTGGCACCGGTGCATGCATTACAGGAAGACACTAAAGTCAATTCTGTCGTTCATGCCCAATGGCCCCATGGCATCAAACCTAATGATATATCTACTTTCATGTTGCATCAGGAGGCAATAGAAATAAAATCCTAATGGATCTGCGGCCACTACTTCAATAACTGCAAACTTCAAGACATTGGGATTGCCATCGTGGCAGGTCCTCATATGTTCAATCCGACGTGGGCAACCGTTCCCATTTTTGATTGACCTTTGGTGCTCTTTAAATCGTACATTTAGTCTACGTATTGTTTTACCGATGTAGTAGAAGTTACAAGGACAGTAGACAATATATTCAACATAGATAGATTTACACGAGATAAAGGATTTAACTTATTGCATTTATCCCCCAAATTTAATCCATTTAAGTTGACCGTTAAAACGACAGCTACTACATCCACCACATTTAAAGTTGCCTACCGGAGTTCCTTTTTCTAACCATGTGGATTTAGGGGTGTGGAATCGACTTTTGATTAAAGCCCTCCTGATGGTAGGGGAGCGTCTAAACGCAATATGGGGGCGTGTGGCAGTCCTGAAGTTGTGAGTCCTACTTCAAGATGCTCCAATTCTTAAGGATAGCATCCCGAACTATTTTCTCACATGGACTAAACTCAAAAGAGAAGACCGCTCTTTCACCATTGTTCTCACTAGTGTGTGCATGCCTCTTAGTGCTGTCCCTGATATCCCTCTTAATTTGTTTTTAAGGCCACAGTAACTCCTCCTGTGGTACTGCCAAAACTTTATTGTATGCCTTACTGATTAACTGTTCGGGATAGCCCCTGGCTATTAAACGATCCTTAAGTTCCTCAGCCTGTATTTTGAATTGGGTTACATCGTTGTTGATTCTTCTAAGTCGTAACAACTGACTATAGGGAAGTCCTTTCTTAGTGTGGAATGGATGGTGGCTATTGAAGTGGAGAAGCGAGTTGGTGGCGGTGGCTTTACGAAAGGCCACCGTACACAGCTCACCCCTCTCCTCTCTAACCTTCTAATTTTTTCTCCCCATACATGGCAGTGAAGCGCATGTTCATACAGTTGTTGGTATTAAGATGTTCAACAAACTGTACAAATTGCATGTGTGTGCCCTCCCACACGATAAAAATATCGTCCACATATCTGTTATATGTCTCTTTATATGTTTTAGGGCTTTGGGCATTTTTAAAGATTTCTTTCTTTATTTTTTATTGAATAACTTTTTTTTTTTACTTTTTCACTTTTTCCACCATGGGACATGAACAAGCAATCATCTAATTGATTATTTGTGATACTACTCTGCAATACTGATGTAATACTGATGACACGAAAACGGTTTTGGGGGGGGGGGGAGGCTATCACGCTGGAAAGACCCCCCAGAAAGACATGTTAGATGCCGCGGTTGTGCATTTAACGGGTTAAGCACTGGGGTGCCGGCTATATGTTGCAGCTGGCACCCCGTGTTTTCTTGAGCTGAACCGCCATCGGCTCTGCGTCGGGTATATTTCGGACACTGAGCATGAAGCGGTTAAAGTTGATTTTTGTATGATGCCACCACACCTGACTATGAAAGAAGCATGAACTAGAAGCTGCTCAGCTGCTTGACAACATACTGCTAGAGGTTTATTAGGCCAATTTCTGATGACAGGTTTCCTTTAATTTTTCACATTTGTAGTCAATTATTGGCAAATTTTATAAAGAAGAACATGTAATTAATAAAACTATCCTAGAAAATTAAAGTCTCACAAAAACTAAGTGAAAATTGTTAGGATATGTAAAGCTTTTCCAGACATATCATCATTTAAAGAAGCACATAACAGAATGTCAAAAATTGACCTGGACATTCAGGCACCAATGAACATCGGTCATGAAGGGGTTAGTGGGACCTTTTAAGATACAGTGGGAAAGGTAAGAATGGGAGTATACATTAATGCAGAGATCTAACACCTTACAAAGTTGTCTAAATTTACATGGTAGCTCAATATTTCTGACCTAGGGGCCACAAGCAGATAAGAGCCAGGCCTCTCTTGTCATGCCACACAGGTTTTTTGTAGATATGGCAGACTTACCGTATATACTTGAGTATAAGCAAAAAATGTGCTGAAAAACCCTAACTCGGCTTATACTTGCATCAAGAAAAAAAACAAAAAGTATACTCACCTTCCAATGCTCCCCAGGCAGGTACTATTCTACCCATCGCGACCCTGCCATCGGGTCCGTGTCCCTGCGCACTCCATTGCAGGCACCATGACTCACTAGTGTTTGCCGATGACAGCACACACATTAGAATGTGTGCGACAGACTTCACGATACCTGCGACAGACCGTGTGGGGACACCGAGCCGAGGCCGGGGCTGCGATCGATAGAAGAGGACCTGCCGGGGGTGGGTCAGATGGCAAGTTAGCTCGAGTATATACGAGTACTCAAGTACAAAGTAGCAGAGCCTGCAGTAAGATTGCTCCATGGCTTCAGAATAAATATCTTAACACTGAGTGTACAGCAGTGCTATGATCTGCATATTCTATAACTGCATATTCTATAATAGCTGAGGTGCACAGATTGCATATTCTATAATTGATGGCGTTCTGATCTGTTATTGCACACTTTATGACTTAATGTCTATTATTTTATGTGTTTTCCTAATAAAAGCAATTTGTTTCATACTGTGGCAAAAAACTCTTTTTACATAAGCAAACAAATTTATTTCTTACTGTATGAAACTTGAGATCAAAGAAACTCCAACAACTAGAAGATCGAGAATGTTAAAATAGTTTCTGCAGAATGAACCTTTATGCAGGAAAGCGCCATATGCAGTCATCTATGATTGAAAAATCATTGAAAAGAAAATATGGTTAAAGATAAATACAAATAGAAAAACAGTAGATGCAGAGGGACAAATTAATTTTATCATTACCTTTAGGACGATTTCCATTGTGAAAATGAAAGTGAAAACATAATCAAAATAGGAAAGAATCTAAAATAAAACATAAAGGATTAATAAAGATCAATCTATCTATCTATATGTATCTTATATATAAAGCCGTGTGTGTGTGTGCGCTAAAACAATTTGCACAGTAACGTTTACAATCAAATTTTACACAACCACTCCCTGTGACTCAGGGAACATCAAAGACTGGGTTTTGAATCAAAACTTTCAAATTTAAACCTGTATTAAATATTTTAAAGTTTTTAAACAAATAACTGAAAAATGTGGTGTGCAATGTTATCCAGCCCCTTTACTTTCAGTGCAGCAAACTCACTCCAGAAGTTCAGTGAGGATCTCTGAATGATCCAATGTTGTACTAAATGACTGATGATATAAAATATAATCCACTTGTGTTTAATCAAGTCTTCTTATAATACACCTGCTCTGTGATAGGAGGTTGGGACATGCAAATATCCCATTTACTGGTTATCTGTTTTGGATCAACTCCTGTTTGTTTTTGGCTTTAGCAATACTGATGATGGATTATTGACAGATTGAAAGCGGACATTGACAAATGAAAAGAAGGGCAAAATGATCAGTGATGTCAATACAAAATTACTGCCGACACCCTCTCCACTCTTTTGGGGGTTTCTACATGTATCAGCGTTTAACAGAAAAGGTTCTGTTGTAATCTATGGAATCATCTGATGTCAGTGTAAAAAAAGTGCACTCTTTGATGTTACAGTGGGATCTTGGCCCTCAGCTAAGTCCTTTTGAGCTGGCACAGACATTACATTGTCAGGCTGCGTTCCCGCTTCACTTATTTGGTGAAGTTGGCCCCTGTAAGTGTCAATGGAATTGAAGAGTGAAGCGATTCTAAGATTGACGACTGTCATGTGCGTGTCATACTAAAACACAGCATTGTTTGAAGACCAAATCACGCTCCCTATTCATATTTTTTTTTTTTTTTACAAATCTATCTTTGTTTTTATTCACATTACTTTTTTTATGTATAATCAACGTTTATTAGACAAGACAAAAATGTATAACAGTACAATACAATACAATGAGAAAATGACTGTACAAGGCTGATCACGCAGGATCAGAAATATTGAGAACATTTGGTAATGGTAAGTTGTAGATTAGGGGTTGGAGCTAATTTGTATTACATTGAATAAGAAGCCCCAAGGTGACGGCTTGTACAGAGTAATTATCACAATATGACCAACATGGTCGCATAAAGAAAAAGGGGATATAAACTAACAAACATATACATATAATGTGAGAAAAAGGAGACAAAAAGGAGAGGGGGGGAGGGAAAAGGGGGAGGGAAAGGTGCGAGGAAAGGAGGGGATACGCATAATGGGTGGAGGACTTGTAAGACCGGGTTCCAGCGACTAGGGAAGGGCTGTGGCATGTGCCCGCTTATGATAGGAGATCGTGAAGTTCCTGAGAGTTCGAGAATGTATCCCATGGGATCCAAGCTGTGTTCGCCTTGCCCGGATCTACTGAGTCATTGGCTACTAACTCCTCCATTCTACGAATAAACCCAAGCTCCTGAATCCATTCAACTATCGTAGGAGGATGAGGGCTCTTCCAATGTCTAGGAATGACTGTGCGAGCTGCGGTTAAAAAGTGGCGAAGGAGGCCTTTTTTGATGGTAGAGATAGTACCGGGTATAATCGATAATAATGCTAACTGAGGAGAGGGAGTGGCACTTTTACCAGTAACCTGATGGTAGACGTCAAAGACCTTGTTCCAGAACGGCTGGAGGGTCGGACAGCTCCACCATATATGGAGCAAAGTACCCACTTCCGCACCACATCGCCAACACACGTCTGAAACCTCTGGGAAAATTCTATGAAGCCACGAGGGACATCTATACCACCTGGAGAGTATTTTATAGTTCTTTTCCTGAGCACTACATGGAAGTGGCATTTTATGCGAGAATAGAAAGGCCTTATCTAGTTCCTCATCTGTTAGTTCCGTAGAGAGAGCTGTCTCCCAAGCTCCAATGTAATTTGGCCTACCTGGAGTGGCATCCTCTAGCAACAGACCGTATATGGTTGAAAGAACATGAGCTGGTGAGGAGGACAATCTGAACAGTGCTTCTAGGGCCGTGGGAGACGACCCGAAGGCGGTACGATCAGGGTCGGCCGCTATGTACGATGCTAATTGTCTATGCTCTAGCCATGATAGTGAAATATCAGGGTGGGAGGCCCTCAGAGACTCCATAGAGGGTAAGGACCCATCAACCATAATCTGGCCCAGACGGGTGTCGGAAGAGGCCTCCCAACAGAGGAATCGCTGTCTACCCACGCCAGGTGGGAATGCAGGATTATGAAATAAAGGAGTCAAAGGGCCCCCCATCCTGAGTAATGTACTCTTGCTCATCAGTCCGTCCCACGTGGAGAAAAAGTATGGGGAGAATAGTGAGTGAACGAGGTCCGGCGGCCTACAGTTAACCAGGATCCAGGGGAGGTAGTGTAGCGTAGGGGAGACCAAATCGCGTTCCAGCCGGGCCCACTGTTTAGTCTAAGTATTGTAAGTCCAGTCTACTAGCCGCTGAACGATGGCCGCTGTATGATATAGCCGTGGGTCAGGAAGTCCCACCCCCCCCCTAGCTTTCGTTCGGGACAGCACGGAAAAGCTAATGCGACTAGAACCGCCTCCCCAGATAAACCTCCGAAAAGCGCTACGGAGTTTCGAGAAAAAAAAACTGGGGGGTCGGATCGGTAGTGTCTGAAAAAGGTACAGAAAGCGGGGCATTATGTCCATCTTCAAGACATTAACTCGGCCGAACCAGGAGAGGTGGCGGCCATGGTACTGGCTGAGGTCGCTAAGGGTTCTCTCTAAGAGAGGTTTGTAGTTCAGGGCATACAGAGAGGAAAGGTCTGCTGAGATATCAATACCCAGGTAGCATATGTGGGAGCTCTTCCATTTAAAGGGGAATTGAGAGGCCAAATGGAGCGCTTCAGCCCCAGGGAGGGAAACATTTAAGATCTCAGATTTCGAGAGATTTACCTTAAATTTACTAAGGGAGCCGAATTTTGTAAATTCTTCCAAAATATTGGGGAGAGTAATTCTAGGTTGCGAGACATATAGAAGGAGATCGCATAAAGAGTGGAACCCCGCACAGCAATGTTGCTAATATAGTAAACGACACACTGAAACGAATCCAGTAAATAAAGCTAAGCTGTGTGCCAATGTTAAATTTGTACAAAAACAAGGAATTTTATTCATGAAAAAATCACACCAGAGATACAAACAAATGATAAAAACATTTAAAATGTACCAAAGTACATACAAACAATCTTTTGTTGTTAATACCCTAATAAGTATAGCAACAATCCCCTCCTGTGGGAGTGGTGTCAACCACAATAAGCCCAATGTCAATGTAAACACAATGAAAAGTGCCTGTGCCTATAAACAATTGCGAAAAAAGTGCAAATGCAATTGCAACAAGGTAAGTATGAGTAAAGGAGAAGGCTCCTTACTTTGGGGGTGAAAAGTCTGTTGTGTAGTGCAGCACATGAAAAAAATGACACCTACTCTAATAAACAATTACAATGCTTTTAAATGATCTTTATCACAATATTATACAACTTCTTCCGGATACCTGATACACTATTAGATTCACTGCCTCTGCCCCATCTCTTTAAACAAACAGCAGCATGGTTTCGGCACCAATCGGCGGCACCATACCAGACTTCTGAACAGGATTCCCTTCCCACTTAAAAAATTGTATGCTCTTAGTTTTTTACAATCACATACATTTATGTATAATCAACGTTTATTAGACAAGACAAAAATGTATAACAGTACAATGCAATACAATGAGAAAATGACTGTACAAGGCTGATCACACAGAATCAGAAATATTGAGAACATTTGGTAATGGTAAGTTGTAGATTAGGGGTTGGAGCTAATTTGTATTACATTGAATAAGAAGCCCCAAGATGACGGCTTGTACAGTGTAATTATTGCAATATGACCAACATGGTCACATAAAGAAAAAGGGGATATAAACTAACAAACATGTACATATAATGTGAGAAAAAGGAGACGAAAAGGAGGGGGGGGGGAAGGGGGAGGGAAAGGTGCAAGGAAAGGAGGGGATATGCATAATGAGTGGAGGACTTGTAAGACCGGGTTCCAGCGACTAGGGAAGGGCTGTGGCATGTGCCCGCTTATGATAGGAGATCGTGAAGTTCCTGAGAGTTCGAGAATGTATCCCATGGGATCCAAGCTGTGTTCGCCTTGCCCGGGTCTACTGAGTCATTAGCTACTAACTCCTCCATTCTACGAATAAACCCAAGCTCCTGAATCCATTCAACTAACGTAGGAGGATGAGGGCTCTTCCAATGTCTAGGAATGACTGTGCGAGCTGCGGTTAAAAAGTGGCAAAGGAGGCCTTTTTTGATGGTAGAGATAGTACCGGGTATAATCGACAATAATGCTAACTGAGGAGAGGGAGTGGCACTTTTACCAGTAACCTGATGGTAGACGTCAAAGACCTTGTTCCAGAACGGCTGGAGGAACGGACAGCTCCACCATATATGGAGCAAAGTACCCACTTCCGCACCACATCGCCAACACATGTCTGAAACCTCGGGGAAAATTCTATGAAGCCACGAGGGACATCTATACCACCTGGAGAGTATTTTATAGTTCTTTTCCTGAGCACTACATGGAAGTGGCATTTTGTGCGAGAATAGAAAGGCCTTATCTAGTTCCTCATCTGTTAGTTCCGTAGAGAGAGCTGTCTCCCAAGCTCCAATGTAATTTGGCCTACCTGGAGTGGCATCCTCTAGCAACAGACCGTATATGGTTGAAAGAGCATGAGCTGGTGAGGAGGACAATCTGAACAATGCTTCTAGGGCCGTGGGAGACGACCCGAACGTGGTACGATCAGGGTCGGCCGCTATGTACGATGCTAATTGTCTATGCTCTAGCCATGATAGTGAAATATCAGGGTGGGAGGCCCTCAGAGACTCCATAGAGGGTAAGGTCCCATCAACCACAATCTGGCCCAGACGGGTGTCGGAAGAGGCCTCCCAACAGAGGAATCGCTGTCTACCCACGCCAGGTGGGAATGCAGGATTATGAAATAAAGTCAAAGGGCCCCCCATCCTGAGTAATGTACTCTTGCTCATCAGTCCGTCCCACGTGGAGAAAAAGTATGGGGAGAATAGTGAGTGAACGAGGTCCGGCGGCCTAGAGTTAACCGGGATCCAGGGAAGGTAGTGTAGCGTAGGGGAGACCAAATCGCGTTCCAGCCGGGCCCACTGTTTAGTCTCAGTATTGTAAGTCCAGTCTACCAACCGCTGAACGATGGCCGCTGTATGATATAGCCGTGGGTCAGGAAGTCCCACCCCCCCCCTAGCTTTCGTTCGGGACAGCACGGAAAAGCTAATGCGACTAGAACCGCCTCCCCAGATAAACCTCCGAAAAGCGCTACGGAGTTTCGAGAAAAAAAAACTGGGGGGTCGGATCGGCAGTGTCTGAAAAAGGTACAGAAAGCGGGGCATTATGTCCATCTTCAAGACATTAACTCGGCCGAACCAGGAGAGGTGGCGGCCACGGTACTGGCTGAGGTCGCTAAGGGTTCTCTCTAAGAGAGGTTTGTAGTACAGGGCATACAGAGAGGAAAGGTCTGCTGAGATATCAATACCCAGGTAGCATATGTGGGAGCTCTTCCATTTAAAGGGGAATTGAGAGGCCAAATGGAGCGCTTCAGCCCCAGGGAGGGAAACATTTAAGATCTCAGATTTCGAGATATTTACCTTAAAATTACTAAGGGAGCCGAATTTTGTAAATTCTTCCAAAATATTGGGGAGAGTAATTCTAGGTTGCGAGACATATAAAAGGAGATCGTCAGCATAAAGGGCCATTTTATACTGGTGGGTTCCAATTTGAAGACCGTGTACACTAGGGTTCCGGAGGAGGGCAACAGCCAGGTGTTCCATGACTACAACGTACAGGAGAGGAGATAGGGGGCAGCCCTGTCTGGTGCCATTCTTAATATGGAAGGGACCAGACAGGATACCGTTAGTTCGGACCTGGGCCGTGGGGGCCGAGTATAAAGCCTGTACCAGGCCCAGGAAGCGAGGGCCAATGCCCAGCTGCTTCAGTGAGGCCCAGAGGAAACCCCAGTGTACACGGTCGAAAGCTTTCTCTGCGTCCACCGAGAGCAAGCACATCTGCTGTCTAGTCGACTTAGCCCTGGAAATAAGAAGCAGAGTCTTATTAGTGTTATCACGTGCTTCCCTCCCTTGGATAAAGCCCACCTGATCATTATGGATAATGGCTGGGAGTAAAGGCCCCAGGCGGTTGGCCATTAATTTAGAGAGTATTTTTATATCCATGTTAATAATGGAAATTGGGCGGTAGCTGGCGCAAATGGAGTGATCTTTACCGGGTTTGGGGATCACGGAAATAGAAGCCTGTAACGATTGCGGTGGAAGGGGAGCCTGGGAGGAGATGCAATTGAACGTACGCGTCAAGAGTGGGACTAAGTCAGTCTTCAATATCTTATAGAAACGGGGAGTAAAACCGTCGGGGCCTGGGGACTTGCCTGCCGGCGTGGTTTTGATGACCTCCATTACCTCTGATTCAGAGAAGTCGGTCTCCAGGTCCTCACAACCCTCCTTAGTTAGTCTTGGAAGAGCATTATCCTTAATGTACGCTTGTATTCTCTCCAGCTCTCTGGCCCCAGCCGAGTCAGATAATGGGCCCTGCAAGTTATATAAACTTTCGTAGTAGCTCTGAAAAATTTTATTAATCTCGT
>CM033642.1:172130267-172197389 GCA_019512145.1 Engystomops pustulosus | reverse complement strand
CTTGTATTCTCTCCAGCTCTCTGGCCCCAGCCGAGTCAGATAATGGGCCCTGCAAATTATATAAACTTTCGTAGTAGCTCTGAAAAATTTTATTAATCTCGTTGGGGTCGTGAGTCAGTCTGTCTGAACGGTCCTTAACTTGTGGAATATATGTACCGGTCGTACGGGGGTGGAGGTACCTAGCCAGGGCTCTCCCACACTTGTTTGAATACTCATAGAAGAAACGCTTGTTCCTATCCACAGACCTCAAGTAGTTCTGGTTCAGTAATTTCTTCAGTTCCTCACGAGTATTCAAGAGTTCATTCAATACCGCCTGGGACCCACCACTCCCACTGCATTGGGAGTGGAGGTTGTTGTCCCGAGTGAGTAGTAAGGAACTCGGCAATTTGCTTACGAATGTCCGCAAGGCAAACAGAGTCCTTGAGCAAATTATCATTAAGACGCCACCGCCATGGCGAGGCATATGGGCCTGGGATATCTAGAGCGAGAGAGATCGGGGCATGGTCCGACCACAAGGAAGGAGCCACTGACGCTGCAGGCCTCCACGTAAGGGCATGATGACTCAAAAAGAACATGTCCAGTCGGCTGTGAGACCGATGAGCGGGAGTAATAATTATAGTCCTCTGGTGGACTCGCGGGATGGAGGATTCTCCAACACGTCTATTACGTTGTGATTCCCACAGGCTTTACGTACGCCCTTCCGCATTTGGGCTGCAGCCAGGGAGGGTCTTCCGCCACGGAGTCAGTCAACACCGTCGGGTTCCACCTCGGGAAATTAAGTCCCCCCATAACCACTATGCCCTCCGAGAAGTCCCGTAGCCTAGTCAGAAATCTGCAGCAGACTCGTATCTGATCTCTATTAGGGAGGTACACTGAAGCCAGCGTCAGTAGGTGACCCCATAGCTTTATTTTTACAAAGACATATCTACCCTCGGGGTCAGTCTGGGAGTCAATAACTTCGTGCTGTAGGCGCTTGTGGATAGCAATAGATGCCCCCCGGGATTTAGCCCCAGAGTGAGTGCTATGGAACCAAGTCGTATAGTATCTATCCCCGAAATTGGGTATGTTGTCGGTGCGGAAGTGGGTTTCCTGTAGGAATAGAAGGTCGGCCCTCAGTTTATGCATACGGAATAATATCTGGCTGCGTTTCTGAGGAATATTCAACCCCCTAGCATTGAGGGAGTAACAAGTGATCGGTGCCATAATCGTGTCTAGTGCAGGGAAATGAGCTCAGTCCTAAGCGGGTAGGTGCGCTCTGGGGGAGGATAACAATGGGGTAGGGGGACAACAGTAGGAAAGATTCAAGGAAAGTCAAACGTTGGGGAAGGGGATTCAAAAGCAACAAATAAAACAATAATAAGGCAGCTTCAAAGGCTGCTAAAGTTCTAGGGTCAAATTCTGACGTGAACGACAGAAATGAGCCTATTGGGGTCAGGTTATACCACGAGTATACCTGCTAGTCGTGGGGCCCACTGGGAAACGAGCTGTCTATGCAGGGCGCCCCCGGGGGCCAGGGACCGCCAAGAGAAAAGAACAACAATGTACAATTATCCATGCCTTACTTTAAACAAAACACTGGCAGAGCGAACATGTATATAAGCAATCAATGTAACGGTGCAACATTGTAATTATATAACAAGGCAGCCAACAATGGCCAATATAAAGGATACGTTTGAGGACCGGAAGCACCGTTCCTGAGTAGGGGGGTAGAGACCCAAGATGTCTTGGAGGGTGAGTGCAAAGTCCAATTAAAGGCAAGGAGTCCTCATCTCAGCTGGGGGGGACCCTGGACGTCGTCTCCTCCTCTGTCAGGAGAGCGTCTCCTGCCTCTCCGGCGAGGGAATTTCTGCGGTCTTGGTGGTTGGAAGGGAAGATTGGGTGGGAGAAAAGAGGGCCAGTCCGATATAAGAACATCCGGCAGGTTAAGAGCAACAAGGAATGCCGGGAGGTCTCCAGGATGACGAAGCGCTGTTGTTAGGCCGTCGCGCCTGACCTGGAGGCGAAACGGGAAGCCCCAAGAGTATGGTATATTCCTGTCCTGTAGGATGTTCAGGAGGGGCTTAAGGGCCCTGCGTTTCTGAAGTGTTAGGCGAGACAGGTCAGGCAGCAGCTGAATTTCTGCATCCCGGTAGCGTACTTTGCCGGCCTCCCGTGCTCTATTCATAATTTGCTCCTTGATCTGGTACCTATGGACTCTGCAGATGATGTCCCTAGGTCGAGACAGATCATTCGGACGAGGGCCCAAAGCTCGGTGGGCTCTGTCGAGCTCTAAGGGAGAGTCCACAGGGACCCCAAGAATGTTGTTGAATATGGCTCTGAGGGTACTGTCAATCTGCTGGTTATCGATAGCTTCTGGTAGTCCCCGCACTCTGATATTATTCCTACGGCCCCTAATCTCGGCATCATCCATCTGCTCAGAGAGGGCCAGGATTTGTTGTGAGTGAAGAGAGATCTGTGTATCATGAGCTGTGAGTCTTTCAGTAACGGTGCGATAGGAGGACTCGTTGGTGGATACTCTTTGTTCAATCTGTTGGACTTCATTGCGCAGGCCGGCCATCTCCACTCTGTACGATTGTTCAAGGCGAGCCACATAACTCTCCATATCCTCTCTGATTGGGATGGCTCTGATATGATTGCGGAGGGCCCGTATGTCTGCCAGCACACCTGCTTCAAGCGGGTTGCGTTGATAATTTGAAAAAGGCTGCGGGGAGATTGAAGCTGCCCTTGTGGGCGATTCACCAAGAGATTGATCAGGATCACTATCCTGGGTGCTGTTGTAGTATAAAACCGGGCTCCTTGATAAGGAGGACTCTGGAGGGCCAGGGGACTGTGCCACCGGCGCATTTTGAGGCCAGGTACCAGGAGAGTCAGGAGAAGCTCCCGGGGAACCCCTGATAGTGCTTGCAGGTAAGTGTGGGGGCGATGAGCCTCTCTCGTCGCTCAGCGGAGGGGCCTTCAGGACCTTCACACTTGGGTATAACCCTGCATGGAGGGGGGATGTAGCTGCTGCTGACCCATAAGCAGCGGCCCCCTCTGCGCCTGGGGGGTAGAACTCGGGGGTCAAGGGACATAGGTCTGTGGCCTTCCCTGGGTGAGATCCTGTGGCCTCCTGCTCTTGTGAGACCCTTATCGGGTCAAAGTCCAGCACCTCAGGGGGGATTTGTCGCTCACCTGTCGCCGCTGGAGCTGCAGAAGGGCTGTGCTGTGGAGTGGTGTCACTCCGGACTGGAGTGAGGCATGTGCCGTTCATTCCTGACCGGAGGGCAACAAGGCCGGGAGATGCTGCGTGGGACCTCTCAGGGGGCCGCGGTGGGACGTTCCCGCTCAGGGCCTTCAGCACCGGAGCGTCAGCGGCCTCCGCTATGTCCTCTGGAGCCGGAGCAGGGTCGGGAGAAGTCGGAGCCGCACCAGCGCAGTGCGCGCGGTATGTTGGAGGCCCGGCGGAAGTGCAGGCCCGCGCCTGAATGTGAGAGGAGGCCGCGACATCCGCCATTATGGCGCGCTCACCTTGCCGCTCCGGGCGCCCGGCATCGAGTCCCTCTGCTGGCTGCAGTCCATTTCCCGATGAGCAGGGAAGGGCTGTTAGGATGGACCCTTGAGGTGAGTCGACCGGGGGGGCCAGATCAATCAGGTCCCTCACGTCCGCTGGCGGAGGCCGCGTGTCTTGGGAGGCCTGAGGGACCATGTACCGATCGATTCCCTTCGGTACGGGCCTCGATGGGGTTGGGGCGGCAGGCCCTGTTCCCCTCTTCTTTCTGGGACCCATGTGGGGAGGAATCAGGCAGGATGGGTATGGATTCTGTGGCGGAATCCTGGCTAAACCCGGGAGCTAAGCAAGGTTGCTTCCTTACTCCTCCATAGCCAGGCCACGCCCCCTCCCTATGCATATTTAAGCATGGCACAATGTTCTACAACACCCTACAGACTCTCTGCAGCCAGGAAATACCTGTTTTTTTGTGTTTTTTTTTTAGAGATATGTAAGAAAATTTTTATTAATACAAATCACAAATACATAATCTCTTAACTATTATACATATTTAAATCCCATATAATACCAGATACATAAAAATTCCATATATCCAACCGAATAAAGTACAACCACAAACAATCCTATACTTTTTACCAAAATACGGAGTATTAAATTCCACCTCTTTCCTTACACCAGTGTGGTTAACCGGAAGTAATATTATATTCTCCCAAATTCCTTTAAACAGAATACATGAGTATCTGGATTTCAATAAACCAACCTTTTAATTTATCACCCCCCCCCCCCCCCCCCTCTCATGGTCTGCAGACTCTCCAAATTATAAAACTTCTCAAAACAAAAAACACAAAAAACAAACAAAAAAAAAAAATTGGGATAAGATACTCATTCAGGATCCTGGAGGGAGCCAAACCTTCTCCCCGTACTCCCTCTTGCCTATTGTTTTATAATGAGAAATCTCATACTTACCCACTAATTCAACCAGTTCTTCCCAGTTCCTAAATACTGGCAACTCCTTACTCCCCCATTGTCTAACCACTAACAATCTGCCTAAAAATAACATTTTATTACATCTGTCTCTATCAGCCCTCGAGAGCTTGTCCAGATCAATTACCCCGAATAACGCATCCCTTACTGAGATCTTCAAATCCTCTGTACACCTCCTTTCTACTTCTTCTATCACCTTCTTCCAGAAGGGACGAATCTTGGGACACTCCCATATTTTATGTAGATAGCCAGCGTTTGGATTGGAGCATCTCTCACAATCGGCATTTTCCCTCAACTTCATTCTATACAATTTTTTAGGCGTATAATGCAATCTTTGTACAATATTAAATTGAACTATTCTGTGGCTACCACCTAGTGAAGACCTTTTTATATTCCTAAATATTTCTACCCACATTCTTTCCCCTATATTTCCTAACTCCTTTTCCCACCCTTTCTTTGCAGGATACTGCTCATATTTACATTTCTCCCTCATTATACTCTTATATAATTGTGAAAGGACCCCCCTATTCTTACCCCCCAACCTTAAAAATTAAAATTAAAATTATGCCATATTGGACTAAATGAGAAAACCCCCCTAACCTTCAGCCACTCTTTTATTTTTCCCCAACATTTATTCAATAGTTTACTAATATCCATATTCCGATATCCCTCTTGCATTAATACGCCACTCTCCAATAATTCTAATAGATTTCCGTATTTCCCCTGGCTCATATCAATCATCCTTTGAAATGCTGAACAATCCCTTCTTAGGATCAGGAAACTTAATTGGGACGCCACGAAATACGCTCTAAAATCCGGGATAGCTAAGCCCCCTAGATTCACTGGATTATACAAGTGGGAAATCCTTATCCTGGCTCTCTTCCCTCCCCAAATTAAATCCCCCAGAATGCTCTCTATTTTTTTAAAGGTCCCTTGTTGGATCCAGACTGGGGAGCAGCTGAGGGGATATAATAGTTGTGGCAGAACCACCATTTTGATTAGGCTCACTCTATCTGCCTTTGAGAATGGCATTTTTTTCCACCCATTTACTCTTTTTCTAATAGTTTCAATTAGTGGGTTGATGTTTAAATCTACAAAACAACTAATTTCCTCCGAAACCAGGACTCCTAAGTATTTGAAATTTCCACCCTTTTTCAGGTACCTCAGCTTACTATCCTGCGATTTGATTTCTTCCCCCAGTGGGAGTACTGTGGATTTTTCCCAGTTTATGGATAGTCCGGAAAACCTTCCGAACTCCTCTACTACTTTGATTACTCTAGGGATCCCTTCCTCCGAGTGCTGCAGTGTAAACAGAATATTGTCTGCATACAGGGATATCTTATCCCTCTCCCCGCCGCTCCCGCACCCATGAATATCCTTTGTTTCTCTTATTTTAATCGCCAATGGCTCTATATATAATGCGAAGAGAAGCGGGGAGAGGGGACACCCCTGCCGTGTACCTCTGGTCAAAGTGAAACAAGATGAATTACTTCCCCCCACCCTAACCCTGGCCTTCGGGGTCTGATACATCACCCTTACCCCCTCGATAAACCTTGGTCCAAAACCAAATTTTTTCAATACAGCCCAGAGGAAGCGCCACTCCACCCTGTCAAAAGCCTTCACGGCATCTAATGACAGGATAGAGCGGCGCCCCCCCACTCCCAACTGAACATCCGAGAAGAGATGGTGCAGATTATGGCTTGTGCTTCTGCCGGGTATAAACCTGTTCCGGTCCGGGTGTACCAAAGAGGGGATCACTTTTTTTAGTCTATTTGCTATGATCTTAGCATAGAGTTTAACATCCGAATTTAAAAGAGATATAGGCTGATATGAGCCTACCTCCCTCAAATCCTTGTCCTTCTTTGGAATCACCACTATTACTGCCTCCTCCATGGACTGTGAGATGTGACCCACTTTCCTCACCTCATTGAACACCAGGAACAGAAGAGGTCCCAACACCTCGGAGTATTCTCTATAAAGCCTATATGGAAAACCGTCCGCTCCTGGGCTGGAGTCGGGCGACGTCCCAATAACCTCCATTACCTCCTCTAAGGAGACTGGTGCCTCCAGTGCCTCTCTTTCTCCCGATGTCAACTTAGGGAAGCTAATATTGTCAAGATAGGCTTGAAGTTCCGAACTCGAACCATCCCCCTCGGATTGGTACAATTTCTGGTAGTAAATCCTAAACTGTTCCAGTATTCCCTCCTCCGTTTTCTCCAATCCTCCCTCCTGATTTAATACTTCTTTAATTTTATTATCCTGTGACTCTGGGGCTATAATGGAGGCTAAAACTTTTCCCGGTTTCCCTCTTTCCAAAAAATTCTTCTGTCCCCTAAAAAAAACCTCTTTGCTGTGCCTTTTCTTTCCTATATATATTCATAGAGTTCCTAGCCTCCCACCAGGCTATCTTCCTTTCTTTAGTTGGATCTTTGACCAAATTCTTAAGCTTCTCTTCCATATCCCTTCTTAGGGATCTTTCCTGTGCTTTAAATTCCATCTTTTTATTGTCAATTTTATCCCTAAATATCCCTCTAAGATACGCTTTCAAGGTGTCCCAGACTAGCAACAAATTGGGGAAGCCACAGTTTTTTTCCCAAAATTCATTAATAAGCCCCAGAATTTCCCCTTTGTCATCTAAAACACTCAACCAGTGAGGGTTTAGTCTAAACGAGATTTCTTCCTTTCTTCTTCCCCCTATTTTCAACCTCAATACCACTCCCAGAATGCTCTCTATTTTTTTAAAGGTCCCTTGTTGGATCCAGACCGGGGAGCAGCTGAGGGGATATAATAGTTGTGGCAGAACCACCATTTTGATTAGGCTCACTCTATCTGCCTTTGAGAATGGCATTTTTTTCCACCCATTTACTCTTTTTCTAATAGTTTCAATTAGTGGGTTGATGTTTAAATCTACAAAACAACTAATTTCCTCCGAAACCAGGACTCCTAAGTATTTGAAATTTCCACCCTTTTTCAGGTACCTCAGCTTACTATCCTGCGATTTGATTTCTTCCCCCAGTGGGAGTACTGTGGATTTTTCCCAGTTTATGGATAGTCCGGAAAACCTTCCGAACTCCTCTACTACTTTGATTACTCTAGGGATCCCTTCCTCCGAGTTCTGCAGTGTAAACAGAATATTGTCTGCATACAGGGATATCTTATCCCTCTCCCCGCCGCTCCCGCACCCCTGAACATCCTTTGTTTCTCTTATTTTAATCGCCAATGGCTCTATATATAATGCTAAGAGAAGCGGGGAGAGGGACTTTTTTTAGAGCATTTTTAAAGGGCATTAATAAGGGCATACTTTATTAAGTTTTTTATGGGAAAGTGACATTTTAGGGGCTTATATTTTATGTATTTATTTTTTATTTATTCTAATGTGTAGTGTTAACTGTTTTTGCATTTTTTTTACTTATACATACTTGAACCTTAACGCATTGATTCTCTGATCACTGTTTAAGTCCAATACACTGCTCTACAAGACTAGTTTATTGTAGAGCAGTGTTAAAATGTCTGAGCACCTTGCGCATTGATCAGACAGTTTGCAGTCAGACCAGGAAGGGGTCTGCTGCCATGGAGACCGGGCAGCTCGGGTCAACAGGCCAGTCCTGGAGCTGCCCGGAAGAGGATCGGATCCCCCGGTAAGCGGCACGGGGATCCGATCCACAGCAGGAACACCCTTAACACGCCGCGGTCATGCTTTGACTGCGGCGTGTAAGGGGTGTTTTGTTAACACCGCGATCGGAGTCGGTCTCCGACGAGGTTGGTACAGAGCGGTGTCAGCTGTGATAGACAGCTGACAGCCGCTGACTTTGGTTACCGGCTCGTTCGTGTTCCAAGAAGCTGGAAGCTATACTACGTCCGTGCCGCTAAGCATATAGCCCCGGGGACGTATAGTTATTAACGTCGTGGTGCGCCTAGGGCGTTTTATATATCCAAGTGCTTTGTTGTTTACCCAAACAGAGGTCATTCTGGAAGAAGCCTCGTGGGTCTGGCTTAGCAAAGAGAAGGCCTTTTCTTTTTTCCTGAGTATAGGAAACCGCCAAAACATAAACAAAAACCAGCTTCCTTACAAAAATTCTCAAATGTGGGGTAATACTATTCTTATAATTCGCATTTCACCTCTCTCATTCTGTCCCTTCCCCCATCCATAATAGCGTTAATTTAATATTCCCCCATAACAAAAAGGGACATGGATCCCACCTCCATAACTCCAGAAGCTTCCCAGTACTGTAAACGAAATGGAGGGGGAATGTAAACAAAGGCCAGATATTAACTGCCCCACTCCAGGACCCAAGAAAAAAAATAATCTCCCCAATTATCAATTTCTGTTCTAAAAATCTTATACTCAATTTATTATGAAAAAAACCGTAACCCCTCTGGAGTATGAGGAGCCGCCGAATACGAATGAAATTATATTTGATGCCATCTTTTCCAACCAGTGTTTTGATTCGGGGTAAGTGGGTTTCTAGATAAAACAAACTAGGATGGGAGGTGCCTTTTATCAGGTCCTCTACCTACATCTTTTGTTCGGTCCCCCCAAGGACCCCTAACATTTCCAGGTCAATATTTGTAACTCCATTTTTCATAAGAAAAAGAAAGAAAACACCCCCAAAAAACAGAAAAAGGTCTCCTGCGGCCATGAGATGCTCCCTAACCCTCCCCTCCCATATGCCCACCACCTTCCCCTCCCGGCTCCTATCCCTCCCTTCAACCTCCCCCCCCTTCCACCATTCCTTGACCTGCCTGCTTCTGATTACACAGGCCTCTACCTTTCTGTGCATCCCTCCCCCTCCAATTCCACGTTATCTCCTTTGAATTAAATCCCTTGTATTCCTTATACTATCGAGCCAGTGTTGCAGCGTCTTCAGTATTATAGGAAAAAATATGTCTTGTCGTTATGGATAACTCTCCGTTTTTGAAGAGTAGTGAAATTTTAGTTTTGCCCCATGGAAAGCCGTTTTTTAATTTCCTTGAACTTTGCTCGGGTTATGCAAAGTCTCCCGTGAGAGTAATACACAAAGACAAAGATTCTTATTCCATTGTAAATTCTCTCCTTTTTTCCCGTAAATTCTTAGGAAGTTTCCCTGTCGTTGAGTTGAGTTAATTTTGCAAGGAATACTCTGGGGAGGAGATCCCACATGGAGGGGTTTCCCCGGAACCTGTGATGTGGGCCCGTTCTATGGCAAAAGATTTGGAGGACCCTCTATTTTTATCTAAATCCCAATAACCAATTTTTCCAAGAAGACTCTAAATTCTTCCTCCTATGTCTTCTGAATCCCACAAAGCGGAGATGGCCTCTTCTAGACCATCCTCCAGGTCTGTTAGTTTTTCTGTAAGGTATTATTCTCCTGCCTCTTAATTTCTCTGTCCTGTTCCATAGCTCTTTGCTCCTTTTCTCAGAGTTTTCACCTGGTTCCTTTTCAGCATGCAAGTGATTCTCTTATTTTACCCAAAATCTCCTCTAATGAGGTAAATGTCTGTTTCACATCACTAGTTCGTCTTTTAGTTCCTCTAATGGAGGAATTGAGCTTCTGACAACATTAGATAGAATAGCCCCAGAATGGGTTGGGCTCTCATCCTCCTTATTCCCCCGGAGTACCTCATACCTAGACCCGCTGCATGCCCCCCCCCCGCTTCCTGGGGGCGGCGAGTTCGAGAAGATTCCCAGGTGTGGTGTCTAGTTTTAATGTATGCGATTTTCCCACCAAACTTTGTCTACCTCCCCGCTCTCTGCTTTCCCCCCTGATCTATCTTTTTCCTTAGGGGAAGACATGCCCCCCGATCTTACTGTGTTTTGGGAGGCATATTTAATAAGGTGGGGGGGATTGGGGGATGTTACCGGGAGGAGAGGAAAGAGACCGGGTTTGGCCTAGAGAAAAAAAAATAAAAAATGCACAACAACGGCGAATACTCAATAAAAATATCAACTAGCGCATCTAACACGGATGATCAGTAACCGCAAATATTGTAACAGTTATGCAAATTGGTTAAACCTTGACCATAGGCGACAGTCCTCCAGTTGTCAATTAGGCCCCCACCGGCAGAAAAAACGGTTAGATATAGCTGGTCTTAAGGAGTGCCGAGCTTTGTGTATGATATTTCCTCCAGGATCTGGATGTCCCTTGTCTGTATAGGAAAGCAATTAAATCGAATTCACAGGGGGGTCATCCAGCTTTTTAAAAAAGAATGGTTAGTCCTAAGGGTCCCCACTAGGATTATAATAAGTGCTCCAGAAACAGTTAGTCGTTAATTAAGGGCAGCAGACGCTGAGGCCGTCCCCCCAGCTTACAGGGTGCAACCTGCCCCAGACAGTAAGTAATGCAGAAACAGAGAAGGTCCAACAAAAAGGTTTAGTTAAAGTTAGTAACACAAAACAGAAAAGAAAAAACGGTTAGGTATAGGCCAAGGTCTTGCGAAATGACCAGCTTTGCTAATGATATTTCCGCCCCACAAGCTATGGGGTCCCTATCCTTGTATAGGTAGCGATAGATCACATCACAAGGGATAATCCAGGTAGTAGGGATTTCCACACGGTAGTCGTTAATCAAGGACACCAGTCCTGGGCTATCCCCCAGCTGCAGGATGCTACCTTCCAGAGTAGTTAATGCAAGAGTGGAGAAAAAAAAAAAAAAAAAAAAAAACCCATAAGAAGATAGAGTAACAAAGCGGCATAAGAGGGTATGTATAGCTCCGACTTAGGGGCGTCAGCTTATGTATAGTATTACTCAACGCTCGGGTACCCCTGGTTAATGGTATGGACAATAATAAAATTAAAGCACAGGGGGTTAACACAGAGCAGGATCAGAGCCATTCCATCACAATATAGGAAAAAAATAACAATACTTAGATAGCACTTCAATTTTACAGGTCTTGCAGCTGATGCACCGTCCCCCTCTCCTCTTCTGCGCCTGGGGGGGGGTTTTTTCAAGGATTTTTCACACCTAGGTTCTTCTTGGGTTCCTCGCCTCAAAGTACTCCTAGGGGTCACTCTACGAAACGGTATTAATAAAAAAGCATCCAAGGGGGTCAGGCTCACCATCTCCTGACCACGGGCAAGCGGGTCCATGCGCTGCAAAAAACTGCTACTCTCCCACCGCGTCCCCTCCCCATGTAATAGGATCCAGGGATATGCTGGGTTCCGGGAGAAAGAAGGAATCGCCGCTCACAAGACGGCTTATCGAGCATCAGATGCTTTCGGCTAGTGGAGGATCCTTCTTCTTCTTGAACGCCGGGGAGACGAAGCATGGAGGGGGAGGGAAAGGAGAGAGCGCTTACGTCATCCCGCTAGGCAACGCCCAGCCCCGGCCCCCGGAAATACCGTGTTTTTATAATGGATTCGCCATGATTCGATGTCAGGGCGCACCGAATTTTGTCGGAAAATTCGGTGGACCTCGGGAAATCAAATATTTTAAAATTTGCCAATCTGTGCCTCGGAAATTTGGTTGCTATATTAAGATTATTATTAGTATTACTCTCAATCCACCCTCACTGGCTAGAGCTGTTTTCCCAAGGAATAAGGGTGAGATTTCAGTCTCTCAATGTGCAAACGAAGAACATACCTCAGCAACTTGCAGCGTAAGCACCGCAAAGGTGGCTCTTGAAAGTATAACTTAAGGGGCGAAGAATATTGCACGCTCCACTTTACAGATTATACTTTTTACCAAAGTTTAACTCAACCATACATTTGTTCCATTCA
This sequence comes from Engystomops pustulosus, assembly GCA_019512145.1. Lineage (NCBI taxonomy): Eukaryota > Metazoa > Chordata > Amphibia > Anura > Leptodactylidae > Engystomops > Engystomops pustulosus. The sequence continues at coordinate 172,185,222 of CM033642.1, read as the reverse complement.
CATGTTATGCCCCACTGTTGTTGATTCTTCATCAAAAAAATTACAATTTTAGATCGTATATAAGCATGAATGTGGCAAAAGGTAGAAAAGTCAAGGTGGATGAAATAAATAATTCGCAAGGCACGTTAATATATATATTCGACGTACAAGCCCGAGTTTCAGCACACAATTTATGTGCGAACTCACCACACTAGGCTTCTTCCACCCCGCCGCAGTAATTAAAAAAATTAATTGAGCATCACCATCCGACTCCCGGGTCTCCGTATGGCCTACATACTAAAAGGGTCTGGCTGACATCGAATCCACCACCGTATACATAAAAGGGGTCTGGCTGACATGCTATCATAGTAAAGGGGGCTGGCCTGCCAGGAACACCATATATATTAAAGGCGCGAGCCTGCAGGCATACATATAAAGGTGGCTGGCTGGCACAGAACTTACCTCACTAAAGGGGGGTGGCGGGAATCAAGGCTGTATACCAACGGGGGCTGGCGGCAGGCTCTGTATACCAAGGGGGCTGGTGGCAGGCTATATGCCAAAGGGGCTGCTTGGCAGGGCTAATACCCAAAGGGGCTGGATGGCAGGCTATATCCAAAGGGGGCTGGCTGGCAGGCTGTTACCAAAGGGGGCTGGTGGCCTATAGGCCAAAGGGGGAGCTGGCTGGCAGGCTATATTCAAGGGGGCTGGTGGCCGGCTATATGCCAAAGGGGGCTGGCTGGAGGCTATATGCCAAAGGGGGCTGGCTGGCAGGCATATGACAAGGAGGCTGGCTGCAGGCTATATTACTAAAGGTCGGCTGGCGGGCAGGCTATATATTAAAGGGGACTGGCTGGCAGGCCTATTAACTAAAGGGAGCTGTGGCAGGCCATATACTAAAGGGGGCTGGTTTATATATACCACAGGGGGCTGCTATATACTACAGGGACTGTCTTACCCCCCCCCCCCAGCAGTAAATGCCAATGAATATAAGCTCGGGAAGCTGGTGGGTGGATGAGGCAGTGTCAGTGTTGTAAACGCCGGTAAAGCAAATTAAAAGGACTAAGGTAGCCCCTCGCGTCTCATTAGCATGATATTAAAAAGTTTACAATCGTTACTTTACCATCTCAATGTGAAGTTATGTGTACGAAAGCATAACAGTTTTGTACAGGGTTACGGAAAGAGTCGTTCTTATAGGAGATTCAGCGCTCTAAAGAGATACTGCTTAGTAAGGATGAAGGGAGAGGTGAAATTGGTGAATGTTGGAGAATAACTATACTGGTGGCACAATACTCGGATTCTGTAATAACATAAAAGTAAAATTACCAAAAATTTTAACTATTTGTATAGAACAAACAAACACAGAACACCAGGATTTTGCAAATAAACAAATATTTAAATCAATATCCCACTGTTAGGGAAGGTAGGATTAAGCAGATTAACACACCTGAGAACATTGCAACCAGGTAAGGAAATTTGAATAGCATTTTAGAGGATGTATTACTTTAACATAAGACATACGTGTTGTTGACTAAAAATAAAGAATGAGCTGGCCTCTGGGCATTGGCACAGCTTTCTCTTTCAACTGTAACTCTGCCAAAGGGCGAGGACCGAGGACTAAGAGGTATATCAGGGCTCTTTTCTTCATCATCACCTAAAACACAACAAAGATGTATGAAGTTGATGGTTGAAACAAAGTTTTTAACAACCACTATTACAATGACGGCGGTGTTGCCCCGATTAACCACGTGCAGACGGAAAGTATTAGACCCTTTTCAGTTTGCTCTTTGTTTGTTATAGTTCCCTTTTTTTGATATGGGAATTCCCATTTCAGCAAATACATGTTGTATTAAAAAAACAAGTTATACAAATTTCCAAATATAATATATGTATCAATTCATCACAGTTTCGCTAGCGAGTGTTCGTAACTAAGAGCTCGATGCGTTACCTTCTATAAAAAACTTTCACAGTTTACTGACCAGGGTTATATAGGTGCACACGAGCCTAAAGTGTTCCAATGAGCCATATCCTGTGTGGACCATGGTAGATTTCTGTCCACTGGAAGTACAAGGCTACTTCACGACCCCCGATCACCTCAGGATGTATTTAATTTATTGCACTCCAACCAAGGGTGATACCACACATCACCGTTTGGACCATTCCAGCAGCCTAAAGCATGAGTTTTCAGCCCGTTTAAAAATGCATGATTTTAAACGGACTCCTGAAAATGCATGCTTTAAAATGTGTTTTTCGCTTGCCTTTTTACCTCAGGGACAGGCCAATGGTTGCAATTGAACGAAAGTGAAGGCAGTCAAGTACAGAGAATCCTCGGATGAAACCCGCTTCCAGCATCTTTGTGGACCTCAGTTTGGGCTGAAGGTTAACCTTCCAACAAGACTGTCACCCTAAAGCGAACAGATAAAATGTAAAGCAAGTGGCTTAGAAAGCTATGTGGACATCTTAACTGTCCGCCAAAACCCAATTGACCATCTGTGGAGAAGACTGAAAATGGCGGTCCACCAATGTTCACCATCCAACTTGGGGAACTGGAGAGGATCAGCAAGGAAAAAGAATGGCAGAGGATCCCAAGTAGGTGTTGGAAAAACGTTTTACAATCATTCCCAAGAAGACTCATGGGCTTTGTACTAGCTCAAAAGGTTGCTTCTACTCAATACTGAGGCCAAAGTGTCTGAATACTTATGACTATGTGATATTTCAGTTTTTGTTATAAAGTTTCAAAAAAAAATATACATTTAAGTTTTTTACGTCAAGATTGGAGTGCAAGTGTACATTAATAACCAAAAACAATACACATAAAATAATATTGTGAGAAGTATAGAGGTTGTCCTGGCAGATAAAAGGTACATGGTAAAAGACCCTTTACCAGAGGGTTATAATGCCGACATTGGTAAGCAGGAGTGTCAGTTTGGTCTATGTTGGCCCAAGGCTGCTTATTATAAGTAGGGTAGGATGGTCCCCACAGGCTACTCATCCGGGGGATTGGTCCTGGTTTCTGTATAGCCCACAGGAACAGTTTTAAAAAACAGGTCTCGTTGGAGCCTGATTTAGACTGCAAGCCAGAAGCTTTTAGGTGAGGCACTACCTGGAGTGCGATGGCTGGTCTGAGTTCACCAGCATAGGTAAACTGAGTGCCTCCTGATATTCTGCTGGTCTGTGATGGCAGCCAGGGGTACATTTATAGTTAAGGAGCTCTGTTGTGGATTAGGCAGTGCCCAGCAGGGTTTAATTTGATGTGCCTTAAGCCAAGGATGAATTTGCAAAGCAATTACCCCACAAAAATGTACCACACACACTCCATGCATAGGCAAGGTGGTGCTTGTGAATAGCGCCCCCTCTCATGTCAGGAACTGTTAGGGAGATTATATAGCAAGGTATTAGGGAATATTGCCAGCTGTAGCCGCTCGCCTGGTTAAGGCAAGGGGTTGTTAACAATGCTAAAATGTTGTGATTACTGAGAGGCAACTGGTCGCTGTTGGGCGAAGTGCTACCACCGGAAAAGAGAGTATATAAACTCCTGGTGGGTGCGGAAAAGATGGTCTTGGAATTTCTAGAAGTAGATTAGAGAAGCAGTCAATCTGCAGCTCCCTGCCAGAAGGTGCTCTCGACGAATAAATACCAGGAAGAAGACTCCTCAGGCGCTTGGCCTGATACCTTAGGGCAAGTCAAGAGACATAAACCCAGAACTTAAAAGGGGTATTATGTCTGGTCATTAACATTCAGTTTCATTAAATCTGCCATAGATAAACATTTCTTCAATTGGATGTTATTAAAAAAAATGCTCCTGCTGTGAAGATAATTTCCATAACATAGCCCATGTTGTACCTTTAGAAACGAGATAGCTTCCTCGGATACGGCACTATGCGGAGGGATTGCACAAATAAACAAAATGTTTTTTATATGAAATGTCCGGGCGTACTGGATGTCCTCAGCTGTTCATGTTGTAATGATCGCTTAATCCAGGTGGTCAGGACAGGCCCAATTTATGTGGAAATTATCTCACAAGAAGAAACATTTTTTTTCAAGAACTCATCGTAATGAAGAAGAAATGTTTAGACAGTAAGATATTAATTGAAACTAAATGGAATGTCCAGCCAAGAATACCTTCCTTTAGTACCCCGTTGGAATCATCTTAATAAAAACACCCTCAGGGGTTTCCCCGGGAAAACCTGTATATAGCTCATTGTGGTGCTGAGTGGGTAAGCTTCTGCATTTGAAGCGAGGTAGGTCCTGGGCTCTAATTCACCAAGGTCCAAATCTGCAAAGAGTGTGTTTTTCTCTCTCCGTGTTTGCGTGGGTTATTTGCCTCACACTCCAATCATACTTTAAGTTTTTAGATTGCTGAGCCCATGGGGACAGGGGAACAACTTTGGATTGCTGTGCAGCGCTGCGTAATCTGTTTGATGCTGCCAGGATGGCTCTTCAACGCCCCGGTGATAATTGAGGACATCCTCGGGACTCCTTGATCCCCTGGAATAGGGAAGATCCTTCAAGGGCTTCCCAATCCCCAGGCACGTGCATCTTAACCAAAGATCGTTTCTGCAAAGTCTCCCGAGAGTAATCCACAAAGACAAAGATCTTATTTCCATTGTAAATTATCTCCTTTTTTCCCCGTAAATTTTTTAGGATAGTTTCCCTGTCTTTTGAGTTGAGTAATTTTGCCAGGATCACTCTGGGGAGAGATCCCACCGGAGGGGGTTTCCCCGGAACCCTGTGAGCCCGTTCTATGGCAAAAGATTTGGAGAGACCCTCTATTTTTATCTCGTCCGATAACCATTTTTCCAAGAAAGACTCTAAATCTTTTCCTCCTATGTCTTCTGGGAATCCCACAAAGCGGAGATTGCCTCTTCTAGACATATCCCCCAGGTCTGTTAGTTTTTCTTTAAGGTATTTATTCTCCTGCTCTAATTTCTCTGTCCTTTTTCCCATAGCTCTTTGCTCCTTTTCTAGAGTTTTCACCTGGTCCCTTGTTTCTGCAAGTGATTCTCTTATTTTACCCAAATCTCCTCTAATGAGGGAAATGTCTGTTTTCACATCACTAGTTTCTTTTTTTAGTTCCTCTAATGAGGAGTTGAGCTTGCGTTCAAAAGAATTTATCCGCACCGAACTACTGGGTATTCACTCTCTGGACCCACGGTTACAGCAAAATCTTTCCACTCTCATCCATGGAGAGGAAAAGGAGTGTGAGAATGCATGAAACCAGCAGGCCCTGGTGCACAAGCTGAAACAGTATTTCCTTCTGGACAGCGCTAGCACCCCCCCCCCCCCCCCGCCTGTCAGAGGGAGTTACCTTCGCGGGACAAGTAGCGAGGGAGAGTAGGAGAGCAGGTAGCTTGTCCAGCACGCAGGGGGTACGCCTTTAGAATGAAGGCCTTTTGCCAGTTTTTAGTACCAGCACGACACTTCAACCTGTCCAAGTCCCGGCAGACGGTAGGGATGATTCCTTACAGAAAGATGGTGAGGGAGTACGTAGCTGACATTACAATCGTCCTTAAATGATCACACGCTCCCTACAACTACTGGGTCAAAGCTGGACATGGGGCACAAACTGGCGTGTACGCCTTGGATTGGTCTGCTGCCCTGCCACTAGCGTGTTGGCGAGTGGGTTTTCAGTGAAGGCTGGTATGGCATCATCACCGATAAGCGTACACGCCGCGATGACAGCGCTGACCTTATCAAGATGAATTAAAGCTGGATTTCTCGGATTTTAATTCTCACCAGGTGAAAGAAGCTCAACCTGAAAAGTATGCACTCCTCCTCCTCCTTGTCCCTCCTTATCCTTCCTCTGCTACACTAAGCAGGAGGGAAAATGGCTATTTTTGCCCAGGGCCAACTGATATAGCTATAGTATTATGACTTTAATTTTTCTGGAGGGCCAACTTACCGCTCCTCTGGTTTGACAAACTTTTTTGGACTGCCACATACAGGCCACTATCCAAATTAAATTGTTCTCCATAGCAGCCTCAATGGCGTCTTTTTAGCTGCCTCAACACGTTGTCTCATTGCTTACCTCCACACGTCATCGCCATAGCTGCCCTCAAAAGTTCATCATTTGGCTGCCTCCATACATGGTCTCCGTATCAAACGAACTGTGGCAGCAGAATTTTGGGTTGTTTTCATGGCTTCAACATCAAAGGTGAAACTTGTCGCACCCGGCTGTGTAATTCCACAAATTACTGGCAAAACTTTTATCATTACGATATTATTCAGCGCTTCTTGCGCATCTGTTTACATCCCTCACCCGCCATAACCAAACGTATAAGAACAATACTACACGTGATCTTAACAAAAGGTTATTAGAAATGCTGTTGGGAGTAGTACGCAGTAGCGGAGACGATGAGCAGGGGCTTGGATGGCGGGAAAGATCGCCTGGCAGGGAGCGCAGCTCCATCCCCAAGATCCAACCAACATAGTTTAAACTGCAGCACCTTTAATCTACTACTAGTCTCTGCCTCTATTACATCGTCCCTTATCAAGACTGTGTCAGGCAGAATTTTCAGGTGTTTCACCAAGATTACATAGTGGAAACTCGGCCCCATCTGTCGCCGCCATGCTGGAGACCTGAAGTTGCAATCATAGCAGCGCAATTATGGATGCCCATACTGTCGCTCTTAAATCATGGAACCATTTCCATAAAAAAAATTAAAAATAGAACCACCTATGCTATTCCATTATTCCTAGGTGAAAATATTCAACCGCCGGCCCTGCTGCTTGAAAAAAAAAAAAATTTATAATTTTTTCAAAGTAAAACACTTCTGGCCCCAGGCCCATTTTGGGTGGCGAGGAGCCGAGAGACAGGGGCTTGGACAGGCGGAAAAGCTCGCCTGGCAGTGGACCGCCAGCTCCATCCCAAGATTAGGCAGCCCTCAGAGGCATCCATGCTGCTGCCCCTGCTGTTCCTGTCCATTTTGCCTCCACGATCCTCCACAGCGTCCACCAACTCTCTATACCCCAGACGCTGGAGCACGAGAGGATATGCAGCACATATCCCTGTATCAAACGAGCTGGGTCAGGCAGAATTTTCAGGGTCACCAGATCCATAGTGGAAACCGAGCACTCTGTTGCCGCCATGACTGGAGACTGAAGTTGCAATCATACAGCGCAATATGAATGCCCCATAATGTCGCTTTAATCAGGAAGGCGTCTCTATGGCGCCTCCACAGTGTTTGGGTGTTCACCAGATACGTTATGAACTTGGCCACTATGTAGCCACCATGCTGTTTATCGACCACTAAATATACCGTCAACCTTTGTTCACATAGGAAATCATTTCAGCGCTTCTGCTCATTCCTTTGGTGAAGGCCCTGAGTCCATTTAGGGTATGTCGCCATGACCACTCTCTAGCCTGACGTGCTGCGCTGCCTTGCATGCAATCCCTATAGTGTCGGGGCAATTATGGCATGTTTTAGATGCTATCTAGCCTCATTCGTCATTCTGTCATGGCCATGCTTGTGCCCATAAATTTTGGCTAATGGACGATTAGCAGCTCAGAGGCACCCATGCATACTGCCCCTGCTGTTTCCTGTCCTTTCTGTGGTGTTTCCATCCTTTTCTGAGGTTTCAGGTGTTTTGCCAAGCTCCCGTGCAGAGCCTTGGGTCCCCTTGAAAATGACTCGAGTCTTCCCATTGACTTCAATGGGGCTCGTTATTCGAGACGAGCACTCGAGCATCGGAAAGGTCGTCTCGAATAACGAGTACCCGGAGGCATTTTAGCTCGCTCATCTCTACTGAGGAATTTTGGTAACTCAGAAACTGTTACTGCTAATGTTACACTGTGACCACAGAATTTAATTGCCTTGGTATATAGAGAGGGATCATCTCAGAGAATTATTATGTAATATTGAGACAATTATATTATTATTATGGAGAGTGCTTGTCATTTATATTACTAATCATTTCATAATAATAAAATAATAAAAATTTATAATAATGATGTCTCAATAATTACAATAATATCTCGGCAGAAGATCCCTCTCTATATAGGAGGGCCATTAAGTCGGTTGTCACAGTGTAACAGTTGGCGAAAACAGTTCTTAGTTACCAAAAATCTTAACTGGATAAACACTGGGGCTCATAGTCAATTGGTAGGGATTCCTATCTCAATGCAGAGGGTTCTGGGTTCAAATCCAGACTGGGGCAAAAATGTATTTAATTTAATTAAAAGTAAGAGCTTGTGTGGGGAAGCCCTAGAGAACATTTATGGACAGAGCTGTTCTGAACCTGATGCCGTAGGGGTACCCGCTCTCACTAACCCGACACATCTCTCAAAATGGATTACCCTGGATGTCTGTTAGAAGCGTTTCAGTAATATGAGTTCAGGCTTTGAAAGTATTTACTATGCAGGACACAAGCCGGGACATGCGGGACCCTGGAGGGAACAATCCGTGGACAATTGACCAGCTGCATGTGCTTGGGCAGAGCGGTAGAAAAAAGGAATGTCCTGGCAAAATGGGGACGGTGGGGAGCTATTGTTCAAATCAGTAAGGCAGGTTATTATGTAAAGAGCATATCAGAAACGGTTCCAACCAACAAACAGTCTTGGCGCTAGCGTAAGAAAGGTAAGTGGTGGCGATCTCCCTACATCAGGACATAACTAATGTTCGCTGCGGGGACCCTTACATGGAACAGGGAGTCTTAGTTTGTCGGCAGGTTGAAGCAGAAAGAAAGGGTAACAGGATTTGCAAATAGACAGGGGTTCACACTGGTACCCTAGGAAAACCACACAAGTCAAAAGACAGAGAAAAAAGGGTAAAACCGGGAGCACAGAAGAAATATTCCAGTCCCTCTCTCCTTTCCTTCCAGGAATGACCAAACCTTTTGCCCGGAATTACCCGGAGTAATTAAGCAGATGGCACTTCACCCAGCCGGCAAAGCAGGAGAAAAAAGTGTTGGCACATCCACACAGGTGACCATGGCCTTATCACAATCACAACATGTGACATAAGGTCAAGGGGCCTTTTCCTGCAGGTCCTCTAGTGTGGTACTGTTCACACGCCTTTATATTGGGGGTAACAGAATATTGGGGGTGGTAACAGGTCAGAGACTCACCAGCACTTGAACTTGCATGATCTGACATTGAAAGGAAAAGAAAGAACCCCAGTCACACATGCCACAGAGAGGCCGCACTATGGAGATTTGAGGATTACGCCCTTAACACATGCCATACACATCCTATTTCCATACGCCCTCTTGCAGAGAGGATGTTTTATAAATGTTCACTATGACGTGACCCACTTCCAATGGCATACTCCTGAAACAGGGCACAAAAAAAAACATTTTGGGTTATTTAAAACAGAATAATTTCCCCTTTAATATATGTATGGGAGGTATAGAAAACCATAGATATCCACCCTTAAAGGTTGTAATGGAAATCAATGTTTTACGTACGATTTCTATTCCAGATTATAATAATAATAATAATTCTTTATTTATATAGCGCACAAAGATTACGCTAGCGCTGCAAGCATGTAAATTGGCCCTGTCCCAGGGGGCTCACAATCTAACAGCCCCCTAAACAGGTTTGGAGTGGGGAGGGAGGAAACCGGAGTACCCGGAAGGAAACCCACGCAAACACGAGAGAAGAGAGAAAATACAAAACTCTGCAGATGTTGACCTGAGTGGGATTCGAACTCAGGACCCCAGTGCTTGCAAGGCAGAAGGTAATCACTCCGCCACCGTGCGCCAATAACTTTAAAAGAGGATAATCTCCGGCAATCTGTTGTTACAACCCAGCAAATGCAAAAGGTTAGGGCCAAAAAATCAACCCCCTAATGCCCGAAGCGCTTGGTGGCCTAATCACCTCACTAGGAGATCTCTAAGTTTGAAAGTATATAGTATGTGTAGCTGTAAGTCTGCCTGTGATACAAGGGTTAATATGTTCATAATCAGTGTTCCTGGGTTACTGTAAGAGGCAAGCTTGTGGTATCTGCCACTTCACAGGGGGGTTATAAAAACCCCTGTCGGGTGGGAGCTCGTGGTCTTGGGTGGTCGTATTAGTGTATGCGTCTTGCCCGGGAAGCAAAGTGTCTGTAGCATGCTGCCCTCACACCTTGGCCCTTCAGAACAAGGTCCATAGCAAGGAAGAACCACCTCAAGGACGCTGCTAAAACAGTCCGAGGCCCGCTGAAGCTATTTACCAGGCTGCATGCCACACCTTCCTGAGGCCTGAGATCGATTTTGTAGGTTCTCCTTCAGATGCAGCTTTGTTTGCGCTGTTATGGCCATTGCCAAGCAATAAAGAACTGAAATTATACTTAATCAAGTGCCTCGGTGTGGACTGTAATAGGGGTCTTGTTATATAGCTAATATTGTTGCTATCTAAGAGCTATACATAGTGATTGCGGGGGACTGTTGTATAGTTATTATAGGGAAGCTGTGTATAGTTATTATAGGGGGCTGTATATAATTATCATAGGGAGGATGTATTAGTTAATGGGGCTGTACAGGTGGTCCCCTACTTAAGAAACACTCGACTTACATACGACCCCTAGTTACAAAAGGACATCTGGATGTTGGTAATTATTTGTACTTAAGCCTAGGCTACAATACTCAGCTGTTAACTGTTTCACAGGTGTCTAGTAATGAAGAGATTTATTGTTAATCCTGATTTCTTATGACAACCCAACATTTTTAAATCCAATTGTCACCATAGACCAAAAAGTTGGTGGTGAGATACAATGATAAAATATGACTATTCCGACTTAATACAAAATTCAACTTAAGAACAAACCTACAGACCATATCGTGTATGTAAACCCGGGGGGACTGTCTGTATATATAATTTAATGGTGAGATGTATACAGTGATTGCTGGGAGGCTGAATAAAGGGATTGCTTGGGGAGCGGCCATAGTGGATACTGGGGGGATGTAATATAGTGATTGCTGGGGGTCTGTATATATGAGTACTGGGGAGCTGTTTATATAGTGATTGCTAGGGGGCTGTATACAGTGATTGGCTGGGGGAGCTGTATATAGGGTTTCTGGGAGAGCTCTTATAGGAGATTTCTGGCGAGGCTGTATGTAGTGATTGCGGGGGAGCTGTATGTATAAGTGATTGCTGGGGGGTGTATATAGTGAATTGCTGGGGGAGCGTATATAGTGATTGTGGGAACTGTATACAGTGATTACTTCTTGACATAATAAAACGAGTAACATCGCACTTTAACCCCTTAAGGACGCAGCCCATTTTGTAGCTTAATGCTCAGCATGATTTTTTGGATTTGCATGCATCGCTTATATGGGTTAACTTTTGAACACTGCTACTTATCTAAACGATCTGAGATTTTTTCCCCACATGTTGTACTTCAGTGGAGTGTAATTTTGGATGCTTAAGTGTTGCATTTATTTACAAAAAAAAGAAAAAAATTATGCTTTTTTAAAAATTGCCATTTTCGAAATTCGGAAATCATTGAGTTTTCAGCAGATAGATTTACCACCTACAATTACCACCATACCTTTGTTCTATAATTATGAGTACAGTACCCGCCACAGTGTGGCCCATGACTTGTTTTCACACACAGCGAGGCGGCGGGAAGGGAGGGGGGAAGGGAAGGAGAGTAAAAATTCAGCTGCCAGGATTTTATTTTCCTCATTGGCCCTTTTGTCGGATATTAATCTTAGCTTGTTGTTATTTGAGGCCACGTGACGCATTTTTTTTTTTTTGCGGGATTAGATGCATTTTCCAGTGTTAACATTTTGTTTTTTTTTTTTTTTTTGGTTGTTCACCGCTTTAGCTAATAATCATGTTATCTTTTAATTTACAGGCTATAGATTTGGGGATACGTAAAATGGATATTTTTTCTTCATTTATAAACTTTTCAAATAAAAACTAAATGTGGGGAAAAAAATCTATTATTTTGATTGGCCGTCTCCCAAGTCGCATAACATTGATACTTTTGTGGCTACGGAGCTGGGTTGATGCATGTTTTTTGCGGGACATGTTGTGTAAGTTTTACCACCCAGTATCAGTCTGCAGATACATATGGTTTTTTTTTACACTAATTAATTAATATCATTTTTGTGGGTTGAATAGGTAAAAATCATAAATTTGGAAGCGGGTTTTATTAACAGTTTTTTTCACTGTGTTTATCGTTGTGGGTTCAATAATTATTTACTGTTATTTCTAAGGGTTGTACAGACGCGGTGGTGTTGAGGGTGATACTAGATATGTGGGGGGTTTGTGTTATAAATTTAGACTTTTCATTGAGTTATGCATACAAAAAGAAGGAGGGCGGGCACTCACCGGGGCATGGGAACTGATTCTTATTCAGAAACGGTTTGTTGTGTGTGATGGTGATTGTGATACATGGGAAACACTGGGCCAGACAGCGACGGCCGTTTAGCGCTACTGCAGCTCTTCAAGCGTTGACGTCATCTGCCACTGCAACGCACTGGATTTATGCGTCAGAGCCGGCAGGTGCGTCAAGGGACAGAGTACACAAGATAGATCAAGGCATGTGTAGAAACAAATAATAAAATTTCAAACAACATATCGAAATTTAAAAACAAATACAAAAAAGTAAAAGACAGTATCGATGAAAACCGGTAGTAATAGATTGTAAAGGAAATAATGCGAATTCTCATAGAGAAACATAATACGGCATAAAGTAAAGTGGGCACAGAGTAAAGTGGCACCGGGGCATGCATTACAGGAAGACATAAAGTCAATTTCTGTCGTTCATGCCCAATGGGCCCATGGCATAAAACCTAATGATATATCTACTTCCTGTTGACAATCAGGAGGCAATAGAAATAAATCCTAAGATCTGCGGCCACTACTTCAATAACTGCAAACTTAACGACATTGGTGATTGCCATCGTGCCCGGTCCTAATATGTTCAATCGACGTGTGGGCAACCGTTCCCATTTTGATTTGACCTTTGCGTGCTCTTTAAAATCGTACATGTGTCTACGTATTGTTTTACCGATTGTAGTAGAAGTTACAAAGGACAAGTAGACAATATATCAAAATAGAAGATTTACACGAATAAAGGATTTAACTTAGTGCATTTACCCCCAAATTTAATCCATTTAAGTGACCGTAAACGGACCAGCTACTACATCCCACCCCATTTAAAGTTGCCTACCGGAGTTCCTTTTTCTAACCATTGTGGATTTTTTATTAGGGGTGTGGAATCGACTTTGATTAAAGCCTCCTGATGGTAGGGGGTCTAAACGCATATGGGGGCGTGTGCAGTCCTGAAGTTGTGAGTCCTACTTCAGATGCTTCCAATTCTAAGGATGCATCCCGAACTATTTTCCACAGGACTCCTAAACTCAAAAGAGGAAGACCGCTCTTTCACCATTGTTCGCACTAGTGTGTGCCTGCCCTCTTAGTGCTGTCACTGATCTCCATCTAATTTGTTTTTAGGCCACAGTTAACTCCTCCTGTGGTGGTAATGCCAAAACTTCACACACGTAGCCTTACTGATAAACTGTTCGGGATGCCCCCGCCTGGCTCTATTAAACGATCTTTTTAAGTTCCTCAGCCTGCTATGAATTGGGTGTGGTACATCGTTGTGATTCTTTCTAAGTCGTAACAACTGACTAAGGGAAGTTCCTTTCTTAGTGTGGAATGGATGGTGGCTAGTGAAGGGGAGAAGCGAGTTGGTGGCGCTGGTGGCTTTACGAAGGCCAACGTACACAGCTCACCCCCTCTCCTCTTAACCTTCTAATTTTTCTCCACATACATGGCAGTGATGAAGCGCTGTCATACAGGTTGTTGCAGTATTAAGAGTTCAACAACGGTACAAATTGCATGTGTGTGCCCCCCACACGATAAAAAATCTCCACATATCTGTTATATGTCTCTTTAGATGTTGTAGGGCTTTGGCATTTTTAAAGATTCTTTCTTTATTTTTTATGAAAATAACTTTTTTTTTTTTACTTTTTCAACTTTTCCACATGGACATGAACAAGCAATATCTTTAATTGATTATTGTGATACTACTTGCAATAATGAGGAATTACTGATGACACGAAAACGGTTTGGGGGGGGGGAGAGGGCTATCCACCACGCTGGAAAAAAGACCCCCAGAAAGACATTGTTAGATGACGCGGTTGTGACATTGAACGGGTGTTAAAGCAATGGGGTGCCGGCATATGTTGCAGCTGGCCACCCGTGTTTTTCTGAGCTGAAACCGCCACGGCTCTGCGCGGGTATATTGGACACTGAGAATGAAGCGGTTTTAAATTAAAGTTGATTTTGTATGATGAACCACCACACCTGTACTATGAAAGAAGCCAATGTATGAACTAGGAAGCTGCTCGTGCTTGGACAAAATACTGCTAGAGGTGATTAGGCCCCATTTCTGATGACAGGTTTCTACATTAATTTTTCACCATTTGTAGTCAAAGGTATTGGCAAATTTTATAAAGAAGAACAGTAATTAATAAAACTATCCTAGAAAAAAATAAAGTCTCACAAAACTAAGTGAAAATTGGTAGGATATGTAAAGGCTTTTCCAGGACAATCATCATTTAAGAAAGCACATAAACAGAATGTCAACAAACAATTGATCCTGAACATTCAGAGCACCATGGACATCGTAAGTGAAGGGGTTAGTGGGACCGTTAAGATACAGTGGGAAAGTAAGAATGGGATATACATTAATGCAGAGATCTAACACCTTACAAAGTTGTCTAAATTTACATGGGTAGCCAATATTTCGGACCTTAGGGGCCACAAGCCAGATAAGCGACCAGCTATCTTGTCATGCCACACAGGTTTTGTAGATATGGCGACTTACCGTATATACTGAGTATAAGACAAAAATGGTGCTGAAAAACCCTAACTCGGCTTTACTGCATCAAGAAAAAAACAAAAAGTATACTCACCTTCCAATTGCTCCCCAGGCAGGTTACTATTCGACCCATCGCGGACCTGCCATCGGGTCCGTTTGTCGACCTAGGCGCAAGACTCCATTATGCAGGACAAAACCGGACAAGAAGGAAACAACACACTAAACAGTGAGGAGGAATGAGTGCAGCAACGAGGGTACAGGATGACCCACACACATTTAGAAGTGGCACAGATTCAGATACCTGCGACCAGACCGTGTGGGGACACCGAGCGAGGCAGGGGCTGCGATCGATTAGAAGAGGACCTGCCGGGGGGTGGTCAGATGGGCAAGTGAGCTCGAGTATATACGAGTACTCAAGTAAAAGTAGCAGAGCCGACAGTAAGATTGCTCCATGGCTTCAGAAATAACAATATCTTAAACACTGAGTGTACAGCAGTGCTATGATTTGCATATTCTTCTAACTGCATATTCTATAATAGCTGAGGGTTGCCACAGATTGCATATTCATAATGATGGCGTTTGATCTGGGTATTGCACACTTTAGCTGAATGTTATTATTTTTATGTGCTTTTCCGTATAAAAGCAATTTGTTTCATACTGTGGCCAAAACTCTTTTTACCTAAGCAAAACAAAATTATTTCTTACTGTATGAAACTTGAGATCAAAGAAAACCCAACAACTAGAAGATCGGAGAATGTAAATAAAATAGTTTCTGCAGAATGAACCGTTATGCAGGAAAGCGCAATATGCAGTCAGCATGATTGAAAAATCATGAAAAGAAAATATGGTTAAAGATAAATCACAATAGGAAAAACAGTAGATGCAGAGGGACAAAATCTAATTTTATCATTACCTTTAGGACGATTCCATTGTGAAAAGGTGAAAGTGAATGAAAACATAATCAAAATAGGAAAGAGGAAGAATCTAAATAAAAACATAAAGGATAATAAGATCAATCTATCTACTATATGTTCGTATATAAAAGCCGGTGTGTGTGTGCGCTAATAACCAATTTGCCACAGTAACGCTTTACAATCAAATTTTACACCAACCACTCCCTGTGACCATGGAAACATCAAAAGGACGCGGTTTTAATCAAAATTCAAATAAACCTGTATAAATATTTTAAAGTTTTTAAACAATAACTGAAAAATGTGGCATGTGCAATGTTATCAGCACCTTTACTTTCAGTGCAGCAAACTAACTCCAGAAGTCAGTGAGGATCTCTGAATGCATCCATGTTGTACTAAATGACTGATGATATAAAATATAATCCACTTGTGTTTAATCAAGTCTTTTCTTATAATACACATGCTCTGTGATAGGAGGTGGGACATGCAAAATATTCCCATATGGTGATCTGTTTGGATCAACTCCTGTTTGTTGTGGCTTTAGCAATTTACTGATGATGGATATTGACAGATTGAAAGAGGACCATTGACAAATGAAAGAAGGGCAAAAAATGATCATGAGTCAATACAAATTACTGCCGACACCTCTCCACTCTTTTGGGGACGGATTCTCAATGTATCAGCGTTTAATTTAACAGAAAAGTTTTGTTGGTAATCTATGGAATCATCTGATGTCAGTGTAAAAAGTGCACTCTTTGATGTTACAGTGGGATTTGGCCCTCAGCTAAGTCCTTTTGAGCTGGCCAAGACGTTACATTTTCAGGCTGCGTTCCCGCCTTCACCTTATTTGGTGAGTTGGCCCCTGAAGGTGCAATGGCATTGAAGAGTTGAAGCGATTCTAAGAGTGACGACTGTCATGTGCGTGTCATACTAAAATCACAGCATTGTTTGAAAGACCAAAGCCACGCTCCCTATGCATTTATTATTTTTTTTACAAATATATCTTTGTTTTTATTCACATTACTTGTTTTATGTATAATCAACGTTTATTAGACAAGACAAAAAGGTTAACAGTACAATACAATACCATGAGAAAATGACTGTACAAGGCTGATAACGCAGGATCAGAAATATTTAGAAAACATTGGTAATTGGTAAGTTGTAGATTAGGGGTTGGAGCTAATTGTTTACATTGAAGAAGAAGCCCCAAGGTGACGGCTTGATTTTTGTACAGAGTAATTATCACAATAGACCAACATGGTCGCATAAAGACAAAAGGGGATATAAACTAACAAACATATACATATAATGTGAGAAAAAAGGAGACGAAAAGGGAGAGGGGGGGATGGGAAAAGGGGGGAGGGGAAAAAGGTGCGGGAAAGGCAGGGGATACGGGCATAATGGGTGGGGAGGACTGTAAGACCGGGTTCCAGGGCTTACTAGGGAAGGGCTGTGGCATGTGCCACGCTTATGAAGGAGATCGCTGAAGTCTCCTGAGAGTACGAGAAAGGTATCCCAATGGGACAAGCGTGTCGCCTTGACCGGGCTGAGCTTGCGAGTCATTAGCTACTAACTCCTCCATTCTACGAATAAACCCAAGATCATGAATCCATTACAATAACTATCGTAGAGGAGGGGCTCTTCCAATGTTAGGAAGACTGTGCGAGCTGCGTTAAAAAGTGGCGAAGGAGGGCCTTGGTTGATGTAGAGATAAGTACCGGTATAATCGCAAATAATGAAACTGAGGAGAGGAGTGGCACTTTTACCAGTAACTGTGGTAGACGTCAAAAGACCTTATCCAGAACGGCTGGAGGATCGGACAGCTCCACCATATAGGAGCAAATACCCACTTCCGCCCACATCGCCAACACACGTCTGAAAACTCGGGAAATCTATGAGCCGAGGAACAATCTATACACCTGGAGAGTATTTTTAGTTCTTTTCCTGAGCACTAAGGGAAAGTGGCATTTTGTGGCGAGAATAGAAAGGCCTTATCTAGTTCCTCATCTGTTAGTTCCAGGGGAGAGAGAGAGCTTTGCCTTCTCCCAAAGCCCAATGTAATTTGGCCTACCTGGAGTGGCATCCTTAGCAACAGACCGTCTATGGTTGTGAAAGAGATGAGTGGTGAGGAGGACAATCTGAACACTGCTTCTAGGGCGTGGGACGACTCCGAAAGTGTACGATCAGGGTCGGCGCTATGTACGATGAATTGTCTATGCTTCTAGCCATGATAGTGAAATATCAGGGTGGGAGGCAATCAGAGACTCATAGAGGGGTAAGGTCCCATCAACCACAATCTGGCCCAGACGAGTGTCGGAAGAGGCCTCCCAACAGAGGAATCGCGTCTACCCAACGCCAGGTGCGGAATGCAGAGGAGGATTATGAAATAAAGTCAAAGGGCCCCCCATCCTGAGTAATGTACTCTTGCTCATCAGTCCGTTCCCACGTGGGAGAAAAAGTATGGGGGGGAGAATGTGAGGATGGAACGAGGTTACGGCGGCCAGACGTTAAACCGGGCATCCAGGGAAGGTAAGTATAGTTGTTAGCGTAGGGGAGGATACCAAAATCGCGTTCAGCCGGGCCCATGTGTCGCTCTGTATTGTACGTCCAGTTTACCAGTCGCTGAACGATGGCCCGCTGTATGAGATAGCCTGTGGGTCAGGGAGTCCACCCCCCCCCCCTAACTTTCGTTCGGGTACAGCACGGAAAAGCTGATGCGCTAGAACCGCTCCCCAGATAAACCTCCGAAAAAGCGCTTACGGAAGTTTTCGAAGAAAAAAAACTGGGGGGTCGATCGGCAGCAAGTGTTGAAAAAGGACAGAAAGAGGGGCGGAATTATGTCCATTTTAAGACATTAACGCGGCCGAACCAGGAGAGGGTGGCGGTGGCGGCCACGGTACGGCGAGGTTGTAAAGGGTTCTCTACTAAGAGAGGGTTGTAGTTCAGGGCATACAGAGAGGAAAGGTCTGCTGAAATATCAATACCCCAGGTAGCAGAGTGGGAGCTTTCCATTTAAAGGGAATTGAGAGGCCAAATGGAGCCGCTACCCCAGGAGGGGAAACATTTTAAGATCTCAGATTTCGAGAGATTTACTTAATAAATGTCTAAAAGGGAGGACGAATTTTGTAAAATTCTTCCAAACTATTGGGGAGAGTAATTCTAGTTGCGACTATAAAAGGAGAGCGTCACCATAGAGGCCCATCTATACTGTGGGTTCAATTTGAAGACCGTGTTACACTAGGTTCCGGCGGCAGGCAACAGCCAAGTGTTCCATAACTATAAATACAGAGAGGAGATAGGGGGCAAGCCCTGTCTGGTGCCATCTTATTAGGGAAGGACCAGACAGGATCCGTTAGTTCGACCTGGGCCGTGGGTGCCGAGTTTAAAGCCCTTTACCAGGCCCGGAAGGCGAGGGCCAATGCCCACTGTCTTCAGTGAGCCCAGAGAACCCCGTGTAACATCGGTTCGAAGCTTTCTCTGAGTCCACGAGAGCCAGACACATACTGCTGTCTAGTCGACTTAGCCCTGGAATAAGAAGCAGAGTCTTATGTAGGTATCACGTGCTTCCCCCTCCCTTGGATAAGCCACCTGATCATTATGGAATCATGGCTGGGAGTGTAAAGAGCCCCAGGCGGTTGGGCCCATTAATTTATAGAGTATTTTTATATCCATGTTAATAATGGTAAATTGGGCGGTTAGCTTGCGCAAATGGAGACTTTACGCGGGTTTGGGTCATGGAAATAAAGCCTGGACACATTGCTGGTGGAAGGGACCTGGAGGAATGCAATTGAACGTACGCGTCAAGAGTTGGGACTATCATCTACAATATCTTATAGAACGGGGAGTAAAACCATCAGGGCCTGGAGGGGGGGCCGGCCGCCGGGGTTTTGATGCCTCCATTACCTGATTCAAGAAGTCGGTCTACAGGTACTCACACGCTGCCTTAGTTAGTCTTGGTAAGGCATATCTTAATGTTACACTGTATTCTCTCCAGCTCTCTGGCGCCCAGCCTAGTCAGAGTAATGGGCCCTTGCAAATTATTATAAACTTCTGTTAGTAGCTCTGAAAAATTTTATTATCTCGTTGGGTCGGAGATCACGTCTGCTCTGAACGGTGCCTTAACTGGTGGAAAGTAGTACCGGTCTACGGGGGTGGAGGTACCTAGCCAGGGCTCTCCCACACTTGTTTTAATACTCATAGAAGAAACGCTTGTCTCTAGCCACAGACCTCAAGTTAGTTCTGCGTCAGTAATTTCTTCAGTTCCTCACGAGTCATTCAGAGTTCATTCATACCGCCTGGGAACCCACCACTCCCACTGCTGGGAGTGGAGTTGTTGTCCCGAGTGAGAATTAAGGAAATCTCTGGGCAATTTGCTAAGAATGTCCCGCAAGGCAAAACAAGTCCTTGAGCAAATTATCATTAGACGCACCGCCATGGCGAGCATTGGGCCTGGATAATCTAGATCGAGAGAGAGAGATCGGGGCATGGTTCCGCCACAAGGAAGGAAGCCATCTGACGCTGCGGCCTCCCACGTAAGGGCAGATGTACCCAAAAAGAACATGTCCAGGTCTGGTGAGACGATGAGCCGGTGAAAGATAATAAATATGTCCCTCTGGACTTCGGATGGAGGATTCTCCCAAAACGTCGTAATTAGTTGTGAGTTCCACACAGGCTTACGTAGCCTTCCGCATTTTGGCTGGAGCCAGGGAGGGGGTCTTGCCACGGAAGTCAGTCAACAGTCGGGTTCCCTCGGGAAATAGACGTCCCCCCCATAACCCACTATGCCCTCCAGCAGTCCGTAGCTAGTCGGAAAAGTCTGCGTTAAGCAGACTCGTGTCTGATCTCTATTAGGGAGGTACACTGAAGCCAGCGTCAGAAGGTGTACCCCATAGCTTATTTTTACAAAGACATATCTACCCTCGGGTCAGTCTGGGAGTCCAATAACTTCGTTGCTGTAGGTCGCTTGTGGATAGCAAAGATGCCCCCCGGGATTTAGCCCCAGAGTGAGTGCTATGGAACCAAGTTCGTATAGTTATCTATCCCGAAATTGGGTATGTTGTCGGTGCGGAAGTGGGTTTTCTGTAGGAATAGAGGTCGGCCCTCAGTTTATGCATACGGAATAATATCTGGCTGCGTTTCTGAGGAATATTCAACCCCCTAGCATTGAGTGGAGTAACAAGGATCGTTGCCATAATCGTGTCTAGTGCAGGGAAATGAGCTCAGTCCTAACGGGTAGGTGCGCTTGGGGGAGTGATAACAATGGGGTAGGGGGACAACAGTAGGAAAGATTCAAGGAAAGTCAAACGTTGGGGAGCAGTGGAAGGGGATTCAAAAGCAACAAATAAAACAATAATAAGGCAGCTTCAAAGGCTGCTAAAGTTCTAGGTCAAATTCTGACGTGAACGACAGAAATGAGCCTATTGGGGGTCAGGTTATACCACGAGTATACCTGCTAGTCGGGGGCCCCACTGGGAACGAGCTTGTCTATGCAGGGCGCCCCCGGGGCCAGGGGACCGCCAAGAGAAAAGAACAACATGTACAATTATCCATGCCTTACTTTAAACAAAACACTGCGAGCGAACATGTATAAAGCAATCAATGTAACGCTGTGCAAATTGTAATTATTATAACAAGGCAGCCAACAATGCCAATATAAAGGATACGTTTGAGGACCGGAAGCACCGTTCCTGAGTAGGGGGTAGAGACCCAAGATGTCTTGGAGGGTGAGTGCAAAGTCCAATAAAGGCAAAGAGTCCTCATCTCAGCTGGGGGGGACCCTGGACGTCGTCTCCTCCTCTGTCAGGAGAGCGTCTCCTGCCTCTCCGGCGAGGTGAATTCTGCGGGTCTTGGTGGGTTGGAAGGAAGATGGGGTGGGAGAAAAGAGGGCCACGTCCGATATAAGAACATCCGGCAGGTTAAGAGCAACAGGAATGCCGGGAGGTCTCCAGGATGACGAACGTGTTGTTAGGGCCGTCCGCTCCTGACCTGGAGGCGAAACGGGAAGCCCCAAGAGTATGGTATATTCCTGTCCTGTAGGATGTTCAGGAGGGGTAGGGCCCTGCGTTTCTGAAGTGTTAGGCGAGAACAGGTCAGGCAGCAGCTGAATTTCTGCATCCCGGTAGCGTACTTTGCCGGCTCCCGTGCTCTATCATAATTTGCTCCTTGATCTGGTTACCTATGGACTCTGCAGATGATGTCCCTAGGTCGAGACAGATCATTCGGACGAGGGCCCAAAGCTCGGGGGGCTCTGTCGAGCTCTAAGGAGAATCCACAGGGGCCCCAAGAATGTTGTTTGAATATGGCTCTGAGGGTACTGTCAATCTGCTGGTTATCGATAAGCTTCTGGTAGTCCCCGCACTTGATCTTTATTCTACGGCCCCTAATCTCGGCATCATCCATCTGCTCAGAGAGGGCCAGGATTTGTTGTGAGTGAAGAGAGATCTGTGTATCATGAGCTGTGAGTCTTTCAGTAACGGTGCGATAGGAGGACTCGTTGGTGGATACTCTTGTTCAATCTGTGGACTTCATTGCGCAGGCGGCCAGCTCCACTCTGTACGATTTGTTCAAGGCGAGCCACATAACTCTCCATATCCTCTCTGATTGGATGGCTTGATATGATTGCGGGGCCCGTATGTCTGCCAGCACACCTGCTTCAAGAGGGGTTGCGTGATAATTTGAAAAAGGCTGCGGGGGATTGAAAAGCTGCCTTGTGGGCGATTCACCAGAGATTGATCAGGATCACTATCCTGGGTCTGTTGTCGTTAAAAAAACCGGGCTCCTTGATAAGGAGGACTCTGGAGGCCAGGGGACTGTGCCACCGGCGCATTTTGAGGCCATGTACCAGGAGAGTCAGAGAAGCTCCCGGGGAACCCCTGATAGTGCTTGCAGGTAAGTGTGGGGGCGATGAGACCTCTTCCGTCGCTCAGCGAGGGGCCTTCAGGGACCTTAACACTCGGGTATAACCCTGCATGGAGGGGGGATGTAGCTGCTGCTGACCCATAGCAGCGGCCCCCTCTGGCCTGGGGGGTAGTAATCGGGGGTCAAGGGACATAGGTCTGTGGCCTTCCCTGGGGAGATCCTGTGCCTCCTGCTCTTGTGAGACCCTTATCGGGTAAAGTCCAGTACTCAGGGGGGATTTGCCTCTCACCTGTCGCCGCTGGAGCTGCAGAAGGGCTGTGCTGTGAGGGTGTCACTCCGGACTGGTAGTGAGGCATGTGCGTTCATTCCTGACCGGAGGACGGAACAAGAAGCGGGAGATGGTGAGGGACAGGTCTCATGGGAGGCTCGGGGCGGAAGTGAGGGAAAGCCGGAGGTCCAGACCGGAGCGTCAGGTCTGAGGTAGCGAGGGAGAGGAGAGTGGGAATCGGACCATGGCAGGGAGCGAGTAAGCAGGCGAAGCGGCAGATCTGAGTAGGGGGAGGAGGAGAGAAAGGTAGTCCGGAACGGATAGGAGGTGAGAGGACCGCGGAAGGAACATCGGCAATTAGGATGGCGAATACTTGCGCTCGGGCGCCCCCCGGCATCCCGGCATCGAGTCCCTCTCGGCCTGGCAGGCCATTTCACGATGAGCAGGAAGGGATGTTAGGATGGAACTGAGTGTGAGTCAGACCGGGGGGGCCATCAATCAGGGCCCTGCACGCCGCTGGGGAGCCCGCGGGTCTTGGGAGCTGAGGGACCATGTACGATCGATTCCCTCGGTACGGGCCTCGATGGGGTTGGGCGGCAGGCCCTTTCCCCTCTCTTTCGTGGACCCAGTGGGAGGAATCAGGCAGATGGTATGATTATGGGCGGAATCCTGGCTAACCCGGGAGCTAAGCAAGGTTTTGCTTCCTTTACTCTCCATAGCCAGGCCACGCCCCCTCCCTATGCATATTTTAAGCATGGCACAATGTTCTACAACACCCTAGCAGAGCTACTCTGCAGCCCACGAAATAACTGTTTTTTGTGTTTTTTTTTTAGGATATGTAAGAAAATTTTATTAATACAAATCACAAATACATAATCTCTTAACTATTATACATATTTAAATCCCATATAAATACCAGAACATAAAAATTCCATATATCCAACCGAAAATAAAGTACAACCACAAAACAATCCTATACTTTTTACCAAAATACGAGTATTAAATTCCACCTCTTTCCTTACAACAGTGTGGTTAACGGAAGTAATATTAATCTCCCAAATTCTTTAAAAGCATACATGATTCTGGATTTCAATAAACAAACCACCTTTTAATTTACACTCCCCCCCCGCCCCCTCCTCTCAATGGTCTGCAGACTCTCCAATTAGAAAACTCTCAAAACAAAAAAAAAACACAAAAAAACAAACAAAAAAAAAAATTGGGATAACGATACTCATTCAGGATCCTGGAGGGAGCCAAACCTTCCCCCGTACTCCCTCTTGCCTATTGTTTTTAATGAGAAATCTTCATACTTCCCCACTAATTTCAACCAGTTCTCCCAGTTCCTAAATACTGGCAACTCCTACTCCCCCCATTGTCTAACCACTAACAACCTGCCTAAAAATAACATTTTATTACATCTGTCTCTATCAGCCCCTCGAAGCTTGTCCAGATTCAATTACCCCGAATACACATCCCTTACTGAGATCTCACATCCCAGTAACCACCTTTCTACTTCTTCTATCACCTTCTCCAGAAGGACAAATCTTGGGACACTCCATATTTATTTAGATAGCCAGCGTTTGGATTGGAGCATCTCTCACAATCGGCATTTTCCCTCAACTTCATTCTATACAATTTTAGGCGTATAGAATGCAATCTTTGTACAATATAAATTGAACTATTCGTGGCTACCACCTAGTGAAGACCTTTTTATTCCTAAATATTCTACCCAACATTCTTTCCCTATATTTCCTAAATCCTTTTCCCACCCTTTCTTTGCAGGTACTGCTCATATTTACATTTCTCCCTCATTATACTCTTATTAATTTGTGAAAGGACCCCCCTATCTTACCCCCCAACCTTAAAAATTAAATTAAAATTATGCCATATTGGACTAATGAGAAACCCCCCTAACCTTCAGCCACTCTTTTATTTTTCCCCAACATTTATTAAATAGTTTACTAATCCATATTCCGATGTCCCTCTTGCACTCTCCAATAATTCTAATAGATTTCCGTATTTCCCCTGGCTCATATCATCATCCTTTGAAATGCTGAACAATCCCTTCTAGGATCAGGAAACTTAATTGGGACGCCACGAAATACGCTCTAAAATCCGGGATAGCTAAGCCCCCTAGATTTCACTGATTATACAAGTGGGAAATCCTTATCCTGGCTCTCTTCCCTCCCCAAATAAATCCCCCAGAATGCTCTCTATTTTTTAAAGGTCCCTTGTTGATCCAGACCGGGGAGCAGCTGAGGGGATATAAAGTTGTGGCAGAACCACCATTTTGATTAGGCTCACTCTATCTGCCTTGAGAAGGGCATTTTTTCCACCCATTTACTCTTTTTCTAATAGTTTCCAATTAGTGGGTTTGATGTTTTAAATCTACAAAACAACTCATTTCCTCCGAAACCAGGATCCTAAGTATTTGAAATTTCCACCCTTTTTCAGGTACAGAACCTCAGCTTACTATCCTGCCGATTTGATTTGATTTCTTCCCCCAGTGGGAGTACTGGTGGATTTTTCCCAGTTTATGGATAGTCCGAAAACCTTCCGAACTCCTCTACTACTTGATTACTCTAGGGATCCCTTCTCCCGAGTTCTGCAGTGTAAACAGAATATTGTCTGCCATACAGGGATATCTTATCCCTCTCCGCCGCTCCCGCACCCCTGAACATCCTTGTTTCTCTTATTTTATCGCCAATGGCTCTATATATAATGTAAGAGAAGGGGGAGAGGGACTTTTTAGAGCATTTTAAAGGGCATTATAAGGCATACTTTATTAAGTTTTTTTATGGGAAAGTGACATTTTTAGGGGCTTATATTTTATGTATTTATTTTTTTGATTCTAAGTGTAGTGGTAACTGTTTTTGCATTTTTTTATTATACATACTTGAACTTAACCAGTGATGCCCTCTGATCACTGGTTTAAGTCCAATACACTGCTCTACAATACTATTTTATTGTAGAGCAGTGTAAACTGTCTGAGCACCTTGCGCATGCTCAGACAGTTTGCAGTCAGACCCGGAAGGGGTCTGGCTGCCATGGAGACCGGGCAGCTCCGGGCACATGCCAGTCCTTGGAGCTGCCCGGAAGAGGATCGGATCCCCCGGTAAGCGGCACGGGGATCCGATCCACAGCAGGAACACCCTTAAACCCGCGGTCATGCTTGACTGCGCGTGTAAGGGTTGTTAACACCGCGATCGAGTCGGCTCCGATCGCGGTTGGTACAGACGCGGTGTCAGCTGTGATAGACAGCTGACAGCCGCTGCTTCTGGTACCGGCTCCGTTCGTGTTCCCAGAAGCTGGACGTTATACTACGTCCCGGTGCGCTAAGCATCTAGCCCCGGGGACGTAGTATAACGTCGTGGTGCGCCTAGGGGTTATATCCAGTGCTTTGTTGTTTACCAAACATAGGTCTATTCTGGAGAAGCTCTCGTGGGTCTGGCTATAGCAAGAGAAGGCCTTTTTTTCTGAGTATAGGAACCGCCAAACATCAACAAAACCAGCTTCCTTACAAAAATTTCTCAAATTTGGGGTACTACTATTCTTATAATTCGCATTTCCCCTCATCCTCATTCTGTCCCTTTCCCCATCCATAATAGCGTTAATATCCCCCATAACAAAAACGGGACATGGATCCCTTACCTCCATAAACTCCAGAAGCTTTCCCAGTACTGTAAACGAAAATGGAGGGGGAATGTAAACAAAGGCCAGAATATTAACCTGCCCCCTCCAGGACCCATAGAAAAAAATATATCTCCCCAATTTATCAATTTCTGTTCTAAAAATCTTATACTCAATCTTATTATGAAACAAAACCGTAACCCCTCTGGAGTATGAGGAGCCGAACGAATGAAATATATTTGATGCCCATCTTTTTTCCAACCAGTGTTTTGATTCCGGGGTAAGATGGGTTTCTAATAAACAAACTATGGATGGGAGGTGCCTTTTTATAAGGTCCTCTACCATACATCTTTTTGTTCGGTCCCCCAGACCCCTAACATTCCAGGTCACTATTTGTAACTCCATTTTTCATAAGAAGAAAAGAAAGAAAAAAAACCCCAAAAAACAGAAAAAGTCTGCGGCCATGAGATGCTCCCTAACCCTCCCCTCCCCCCTGCCCACCACCCTCCCCTCCCCGTCTCCTATCCCTCCCTTCAACCCTCCCCCCCCCCTCCCCCTTCCTTGACCTGCCTTGCTTCTGATACAGCAGGCCTCTACCTTCTGTGCATCCCTCCCCCTCCAATTCCACGTTATCTCCTTTGAATTAACTCCTCATTGTATTCCTATACTATCGAGCCAGTTTGCAGCTTCTTCAGTATTATAGAAAAAATATGTCTTGTCGTTATGGATAACTCTCAGTTTTGAAGAGTAGTGAAAATTTTAGTTTTGCCCCATGAAGCCGTTTTTTAATTTCCTTGAACTTTGCTCGTTTCTGCAAAGTCTCCCGAGAGTAATCCACAAAGACAAAGATCTTATTTCCATTGTAAATTATCTCCTTTTTTTCCCGTAAATTTCTTAGGATAGTTTCCCTGTCTTTTGAGTTGAGTAATTTTGCCAGGATCACTCTGGGGAGAGATCCCACTGGAGGGGGTTTCCCCGGAACCCTGTGAGCCCGTTCTATGGCAAAAGATTTGGAGAGACCCTCTATTTTTATCTCATCCAATAACCATTTTTCCTATTTTACCCAAATCTCCTCTAATGAGGGAAATGTCTGTTTTCACATCACTAGTTTCTTCTTTTAGTTCCTCTAATGAGGAATTGAGCTTCTGAACATTAGATAGAATCTCCCTCAGAATAGGGTTGGGCTCTCCATCCTCCTCTTCCCCCCGTAGTACCTCATACCTAGACCCGCTGCCTGCCCCCCCCCCTCTTCCTGGGGGTCAGGCTGAGTCTGAGAAGATTTCCCCAGGTGTCTAGTTTTAATGGTATGCGATTTCCACAATTTGTCTAACTTCCCCGCCTGCTCTGCTTTCCCCCCTGATCTATCTTTTTCCTTAGGGGAAGACATGCCCCCCGATTTCCTTCCTTGTGTTTTGGGAGGCATATTTACTCAGGTGGGGGGGATGTACCGGGAGAGAAGATGACCGGGTGCCTAGAGAAAAAAAAATAAAAAATGCACAACAACGGCGAATTACTCAATAAATCTCAACTAGCGCATCTAACACGATGATCAGTAACCGCCAATATTAGTAACAGTTATTGCAAATTGGTTAAACACTTGACCATAGGCGACAGTCCTCCAGTTGTCAATTAGGCCCTCCACCTGCAGAAAAAACGGTTAGATATAGCTAGGTCTTAAGAGTGCCGAGCTTTGCTGTATGATATTTCCTCCACGGCTCTGGATGTCCCTTGTCCTTGTATAGGAAGCAATAAATCGAATTCACAGGGGGGTCTTCCAGCTTTTAAAAAAGATGGTTAGTCCTAAGGGTCCCCACTAGGATTAATAATAAGTGCTCCAGAACAGTTAGTCGTTAATTAATGGGCAGCAGACGCTGGGCCGTCCCCCAGCTACAGGGTGCAACCTGCCCAGACAGTAATTAATGCAGACACAGAGAAGGTCCCACAAAAAGTTTAGTAAAGTTAGTAACAAAACAGAAAAGAAGAACGGTTAGGTATAGCCACGTCTTGGAAATGCCCAGCTTTGCTATATGATATTTCCGCCACAGCTCTGGGTGTCCCTTATCCTTGTATAGGTAGCGATAGATCAAATTCACAAGGGATTAATCCAGGATAGTAGGTATTCCACACCGGTTAGTCGTTAATCAATGGACAGCAGTCACTGGGCTATCCCCCAGCTGCAGGATGCTACCTTCCCAAGCAGTAGTTAATGCAAGCGTGGAGAAAAAAAAAAAAAAAAAACCATAGAAGATTAGTAACAAAGCGGCATAAGCGGGTATGTATAGCTCCGACTTAGGGGCGTCCAGCTTTACTGTATAGTATTTCCTCCACAGCTCTGGGTACCCCTTGTCCTTGTATGGACAATAATAAATTAAAGTCACAGGGGGTTAACACAGAGCAGGATCAGAGCCACTTCCATCACATATAGGAAAAATAAACAATACTTAGCTAGCACTTCAATTTTACAGGTCTTGCAGCTTGATTGCACCGTCCCCCTCTCCTCTTCTGCGCCTGGGGGTTTTTTCAAGGATTTTTCCACCTAGGTTCTTCTTGGGTTCCTCCGCCTCAAAGTACTCCTAGGGTCACTCTCCAAACGGTAAAAAGCACCAAGGGGGTCCGGCTCACCATCTCCTGACCACGGGCAAGCGGTCCATGCTGCTGCAACCTCTACTCTCCCACCGCGTCCCCTCCTCCATGTAATAGGGCTCCAGGGATATGCTGGTCCGGGAGACCGAGGAATCGCCGCTCACAAGCCGGCTTATCGAGCCATCAGCTGCTTTCGGCTCGTGGAGGAGAACGCCGGGGAGCGAAGCATGGAGGGGGAGGGAAAGGGAGCGACGCGCTTACGTCATCCCGCTAGGCACGCCCAGCCCAGCCCCCGGAAATACCTGTTTTTATAATGTGATTCGCCATGATTCGATTCAGGGCGCACCGAATTTTGTCGGAAAATTCGGTGAACTCGGGAAATCAAATATTTTAAAATTTGCCAATCTGTAGCCTACGGAATTTGGTGCTATATTAAGATTATTATTATTATTACTCTCCATCCAACCTCACTGAGCTAGAGCTGTTTTCCAAGGAATAATGGGTGAGAATTTCAGTCTCTCAATGTGCAAAACCGATAGACACATACCTCAAGCTACTTGCAGCTGTAAGCACCGCAAAAGGTGGCTCTTTAAAGTATTAACTTAAGGGGCTGAAGAATATTGCACTCTCCACTTTACAGATTATTACTTTTTACAAAAGTTTAAAATAACCAATACATTTTGTTCCACTTCACATTTATGCCCCACTTGTTGTTGATTCTTCATCAAAAAATTACAATTTTATATCTTTATATAAGCCTGATATGTGGCAAAAGGTAGAAAAGTTCAAGGTGGCTGAATAATTTCGCAAGGCACTGTATACTATATATATTCGAGTACAAGCCGAGTTTTCAGCACAATTTATGTGCTGAAACTCCCCACTCGGCTTATTCTCGGGTACATAAAAAAATAAATTGAGCACTCACCATTCCGACTCCCGGGTCTGGCTACATACTAAACGGGTCTGGCTGACATGCTATATACTAAAAGGGTCTGGCTGACATGCTATATAGTAAAGGGGGCTGGCTGCAGGCTATATATTAAAGGGGGCTGGCAGGCTATATATAAAGGTGGCTGGCTGGCAGACTATATACTAAAGGGGGCTGGCTGGCAGGCTGTATACCAAAGGGGGCTGGCTGGCAGGCTATATGCCAAAGGGGGCTGGCTGGCAGGCTATATGCCAAAGGGGGCTGGCTGGCAGGCTATATGCCAAAGGGGGCTGGCTGGCAGGCTATATGACAAAGGAGGCTGGCTGGCAGGCTATATACTAAAGGTGGCTGGCTGGCAGGCTATATATTAAAGGGGACTGGCTGGCAGGCTATATACTAAAGGGAGCTGGCTGGCAGGCTATATACTAAAGGGGGCTGGTTATATATACCACAGGGGGCTAGCTATATACTACAGGGGACTGTCTTCCCCCCCCCCCCCCCCAGCAGTAAATGCTCAATGCATAATAGCTCGGGAAGCTGGTGGGTGGATGAGGCAGTGTAAAAGCCGGTAAAGCCAAATTAAAAAAGGGACTAAGGTAGCCCCTCGGTCTCATTAGCATGATATTAAAAGTTTACAATTTGTACTTTACCCATCTCAATGTGAAGTTATGTGTACTGAAAGCATAACAGTTTTTTTTACCTGGTTACGGAAAGAGTCTGTTCTTATAGGATCTTCAGCTGCTAAAGAGATACTGCTTAGTAAGATGAAGAGCAGGATGAAATTGGTGAATGTTGTAGCATTAACTATACGGTGGCACAATACTCGGATTCTGTTAATAACATAAAAGTAAAATTACCAAAAAATTTTAACAAATATTTTGTATAGAAACAAACAAAACACAGAACACCAGGATTTTGCAAATAAACAAATATTTAAATCAATAAACCACTGTTATGGAATGTAGGATTAAGCAGGATTAACACAACTGAGCAAATTTGAACCAGGTAAGAAATTTGATTAGCTATTTTAGATATGTATTACTTTAACATATAGACATACTTGTTTGTTGGACTAAAAATAAAGAATGAGCTGGCCTCTGGCATTGGCACAGCTTTCTCTTTCAACTGTAACTCTGCCAAAGGGCGAGGACGAGGACTAAGAGGTATATCAGGCTCTTCTTCTTCATCATCACCTAAAACACAAACAAATATGTATGAAGTTGAAACAAAGTTTTTATACAACACTATTACAATGAGGTGTTGCGATATACAGTGCATGAGGAAAGTATTCATAACCCTTTCATTTTTCTCTTTGTTTTATAGTTCTTTTTTTGCTATGGGAATTCCCATTTCAGCAAATACATGTTGTATTAATAAAAAGTTATACAAATTTCCAATATAATATTTGTATCAATTCATCACAGTTTTCTAGATCTCTGCTTGCTGTTATTCTATAGAAAACTTCTAAGTTTACTGACCATGGTTATACAGGTGCACAGAGCTAAGTGTTCCAATGAGCCATATTCCTGTGTGACCATGGTCAGATTTCTGTCCACTGGAAGTAACAGGCTACTTCATCCGATCACCTCAGGATGTATTTTAATTTATGCACTCCACCCTAAGGGTGATACCACACATCACGTTTTTGGACCATTTTAAAGCATGCGTTTTCAGCCCGTTTAAAAATGCATGCATTTTTAAACGGACTGAAAATGCATGCTTTAAAATGTGTTTTTCAGCTGCAGGGACAGGCCAACTGGTTGCAATTGAAGAAAAGATGAAGGCAGTCAAGTACAGAGATATCCTGGATGAAAACCGCTTCCAGAATGCTCTGGACCTCAGTTTGGGCTGAAGGTTAACCTTCCAACAAGACTGTCACCCTAAGCAGACAGATAAAATAGTAAAGCAGTGGCTTTAGAATAGCTATGTGACCATTCTTAACTGTCCCAGCCAAAACCCAATTGACCATCTGTGGAGAGACTTGAAAATGGCTGTCCACCAATGTTCACCATCCAACTTGAGGGAACTGGAGAGGATCAGCAAGGAAGAATGGCAGAGGATCCCAAATTCAGGTGTGGAAAAACGTTTTACATCATTCCCAAGACGACTCATGGCTGTACTAGCTCAAAAGGTGCTTCTACTCAATACTGAGCAAAGTGTCTGAATACTTATGACTATGTGATATTTCAGTTTTTGTTTGATAAATTTTCAAAAAAATATACATTTAAGTTTTTTTCCGTCAAGATGGAGTGCAAAGTGTACATTAATAACCAAAAAAATATACACATAAATATATATATTGTGAGAAAGTAAGAGGTGTCCTGGCAGATAAAAGGTACATGGTAAAAGCCCTTTTACCAGAGGGTTAATGCAGACATTTGGTAAGCAGGAGTAGTCAGTTTGGTCTATGTTGGCCAAGGCCTGCTTATTATAAAGTAGGGGTAGGCTGGTCCCCACACGCCTACTCCATCCGGGCTTTGGTCCTGGGTTTCTGTATAGCCCACAGGTAACAGGTAAAACAGGTCTCGTTGGAGCCTGATTTAGACTGCAAGCCAGAAGCTTTAGGTGAGGCACTACCTGGAGTGCTGATGGCTGGTCTGAGTTCACACAGCATAGGTAACTGAGTGCCTCCTGATATTCTGCTGGTGTGCATGGCAGCCAGGTACATTTATAGTTAGGGTCTGTTGTTGTATTAGGCAGTGCCCAGCAGGGTTTATTTTGTATGTGCCTAAGCCAAGGCTGAATTTGCAAAGCAATTCCCCACAACATGTACACACACACTGCCAATGCATAGGCAAGGTGGTGCTTGTGAATAGCGCCCTCTCCATGTCAGGAGCTGTTAGGGAGATTGATCTCTAGCAGTACTAGAGAATCTTGCAGCTGTAGCCGCTGCCTGGTAAGGCAAGGGTTAACAATGCTAAATGTTGTGATACTGAGAGGCAAGCTGGTCGCTGTTTGGCGAGTGCTACCACCTGACCAAGAGAGTATATAAACTCCTGGTGGGTGGGAACAGATGGTCTTGGAATCTAGTCAGTAGATAGAGAAGCAAGTCCAATCTGCAGCTCCCTGCAGAGGTGCTCTCGAGAATAACTACCAGGAAGAAGACTACCTCAGGCCGCTGCCTGATACCTTAGGGCAAGTCAAGAGACATAAACCCAGAACTTAAAAGGGGTATTCTTGTCTGGTCATTCACATTCAGTTTCATTAATCTGCCATATATAAACATTTCTTCAATTGGATGTTATTAAAAAAAATGCTCCTGTGTGAAGATAATTTCCCATAAACATAGCCATGTTGTCCCTTAGAAACGAGATAGCTTCCTCGGATACGGCCACCTCTGCTGGAGGGATTGCACAAATAAACAAAATGTTTTTGTATATGAAATGTCCGGGAGTTACTGTATGTCCCTCAGCTGTCCTGTGGTAATGATCGCTTAATCCAGGTGGTCAGACAGGCCCCATTTATGTGAAATTATCTTCACACAGAAACATTTTTTTTAATAACATCGAATTGAAGAAATGTTTATACATGTAAGATTAATGAAACTAAATGTGAATGTCCAGACAAGAATACCCCTTTAGGTCCCCGTCTGGACTCATCTTAAAAACACCTCAGGGTTTTCCCCAGGGATAAACCTGTTATATATGCTCATTGTGGCTGAGTGGGTAGCTCTTCTGCCTTGCAGCGCTGGGGTCCTGGGCTCTAATCCACCCAGGTCAACATCTGCAAAGAGTTTGTATTTTCTCTCTCCGTGTTTGCGTGGGTTTCCTCTGGTTTCCTCCCACACTCCAAATCATACTGTTAAGTTGTTTAGATTGTGAGCCCCATGGGGACAGGGAACAATTTGGCATGCTTTGTGCAGCGCTGCGTAATCTGTTTGATTGCTTCCAGGATGGCTCTCAACTCCCTGTAATTTGAGGACATCCTCTGGGACTCCTTGATCCCCCTGGAATAGGAGATCCTTCACCTGGGCTTCCCAACCCCAGGCACTTGCATCTCTAACCATAGATAGAGGTTTTTCCTTTCTCCATGGTCTGCCCACTTGGAGGTTCTCCTCCTTCAACCACCAACCTAGAAATTCTAGTATCCCCTGAGGAAGTGGGATCTTCTCATCTAAACTGGCCTGGTCTCTATCCTAGGCTTTCAGCATATATAACTGTTAGGGTCTTGCGTGGAACATTGCCCAGGGCACCGCTGGTATGGCTGCCATGAAGAGGCCTAGAACTTTCATTATCTCTCTTATTGTAGGAGACGATTTTCTGTACAACTCCTGCACTGAGGCTCTTATTTTCAGAACCTCCTCTGGAGGAAGGAAGGATCTTTTGCAACTGGAATCCAACCGTATTCCTATAAAGATCTTTGACTTGGAAGGTATAAGGGAGGAATTCTTTAGATTCACCATCCACCCTAGACGGTGTAAGATTTCCAGAACAACTTTCATCTGGATCTCTAGTTCTTCCACAGAGCTTCCTACTAGAAGTAAGTCGTCGAGGTATGGAGCAAAGATCCCTTTATGTAGGCTGCCCCCTCTTATATCAATTTCATAAATACCCTTGGAGCTATGGCTACTCAAAAGGGTAGGGCCCTGAACTGGAGGTGTGTGAGCGTGCCATCCAATACTACTACCACTCTCAGGTATTTCTGGCAGTTTGGATGAATGGGAACATGGTAGTATGCATCTGCAAGATCTCTAGAAGCCATGTAACAATCTTGAAAAAGCAAATTTATTGTTTATCTTATGGACTCCATCTTGAACATGTCTACTTGCAGGTTCAGTAGACAGAGGCTTCAGGTTTATAATGGTACGAAGGGAACCATCTGGTTTCTTTATGAAGAACAGGCTTGAGTAAAATTCTGTACCCTGCTCCTGAAGTGGAACCCTGCTGAGTACATTCTTTTCCAACAGGGACCTCACCTCCACCTCTAGAGCCTGTTAAGACTCCAATCCAGACACTGATGTTATCTCGAAACGCAGTGGGGGGGAGGTATAAAAAAGGTAACTTTAGACCGTCCTGGATAATTCCCAGGTTCCGGCCACTCCCTGCAATCTAGTTCCTTTCTTCCCTGAACAGGGAAAGTCTTCCCCCAATGTTCCCCTGGCGTCATTGCTGACCGGGGAGCTTGCTGGAGTCTGAAGGGTGTGAGAACATGAAGCCCCTTGATCTTTTAGAGGATCTCTATCTTTCTTTCTTATCTCCAGATCTCTGTGGTGACCCAAACCTCCTTGAGGGACGAATTTTTTTTTTCTCTTGTGGTTTTACACTTGGGAACCCTCTTTCTGTTTGACGCTTTCTCTAAGATCTTATCCAGTGCGAACCCATAATCCTTCACAAGGGATATTGCATAATTGACTTTTTGATGCCAAATCTCATGACCAATTCTTCAGCCATAAAGCCCTTCTAGCCGAATTTGACAGTGCAGCCATATCCACTGTTACGTCAGCTAAGAAGGCTGAGGCCTTCTGTGCAGTAGTGACTTCCATAATCAGATGCGATCTTGAAGCAACCGATTTAATCTTTTCTTCCAACTGAGTAAGCCACACGAAGAGTGATCTGGAGACACATGTTGCAGCAATATTAGGTTTAAATGTTCCTGCAGAAACCTCCCAGGAACGCCTCAGAATCCTCTGCTGTGAGTGCCCCTTTTCAGTATCCTCTGCTGTAAACAGAGGCCTGCCCGCATTTTCCTCCTCTTCAGAATCTGAAGACAGTGGCTTGAGTCCGAGTCATCCCACTCTCTCGAGGTGCCCGGGGAGTTTTTGCTTCTGAGGGATTGCTTCATTCCCTGCATAGAAAAGCGCAACTCCTGCTATCATACGCTGGATACACTGATCACAGTTTGGCTTAAAATAAGAGTCGGGCAGATCATCTCCACAAATCCTACATACACTATTTTTAGATTTATTACAAGATTTCTCCCTATGTGCTTTTTCCCTCTAAATAAGAAAATCAAATAAGAGACCATCAGAACCAAGGCTTGGTAAGGCTGCACTCACCATTAAGCGGACTATCCCTCTAACTGCATTTACCGTAGCAGTGTCCACTGAATCTCTACCACCTTCGTTCGAACTCATCTTGCCTGGTGACTTTCCTAGGGTCCCAGGGTACAGCAACATACTGGAGCTGAAACTTTTCCTGTGGCTGGCTGCTGGTGTAGAATTCACACAAGACTCCTGTGTGGGAACTCCAATTTAAAATGACACGTGGGACGCCATCCAGCGCCCCACTTCAGGTCCCCACCGGAAGTGGGGCAGACGCCATCTTTGTCGTCCCATTCCCCCTCTCACCACACTATGGAGCCTCACTGAGGCTCCCTGGATCCCCGTCAGGGACAGGAAACCACTGAAGGAGAAGAGCCACGCCTTTAAAGTCCTGGATTTCCTGTCCTGGAAATGGAGCCCTCCCTCTGTTGTGGTGAGAGGGGGGAAACTTGATAATTTAGAATATTCATAATTTTTTCCTATTTTATGTAAATAAACGCAAAACTTAGCAGTAACAGTGTTCAAAAGTTATAACCATATAAAATGACACATATAGAATACCAAAAAATGGGTCTGAGCCTTTAAGCTATAAAATGGTATGTCCTTAGGGGGTTAATAGCGATAACTAACAATGTCACCCATCACATGCACTCTACTACTAAGAAAGTGCATTTACATCTGATGAAGCATTTTGACCACCGAGTTTCAAAACACAATGTAAATGCATTGTGTGAATGCAGCCTGAAACAGTTTTTGAATCTAATGCTAAGAATGGATCATTAAAAAGAGAGTCCTCCTGGGTCCTCTGCTCTCTTCTAGTAACGTGCTGGAGGTTATGGGCAGAGACATTAGTTGTTGGAACCAAAACAGATTAATTTGGTCTAAACATTAGACTTTCAGTTTATTTCTATACCAGTGTTAATAATTTTTTACTTTAGATTGCTTTTATTAGAACCTTAGTGTTTATGTCAGTAACAGCCTGTATATGAAAAGTTCCAACATAACAAAAAGCTTTGTAGAATTTGTAGGAAAAAAAATCATTTACCTGGGAAATCTGCAGATGGATAAGGGTCTTTGATTTCATTCACATTTGATTCAAATTCATCTATCTTCAACTAAAAATGGGAATTAAACAGGACTTTAACATTGAAATATAAAGTAAAAAGTTACATTTCAGTATTAAATATTTAAATAGACACCAAGACAAACATGTGTAACCTATTAAGGATACAGTTTGTGTTAGCTTAAAAAGAACCTATTAGGAGAGTTATGATAGCCCAATCATTTTGTCTTTTGATGTACATTAAGGATAGCCTTTAGGCAGTAAGGGGAGATATCCAAATAAAAGTGTTTTCCCTTTGTTTATCTGAAACACTGCAGCGTTTCAAGGTTGCATTTTGTAAAATTTCCATAATAATACATACAAATCTATTTATACATACATAGAACTTTAAAGTTTGTGTGTGCCAGGCCTATTTTATTTAATGCACTGTGGAACTCTCTGTCAAAGACACTGTACTGCCTCCCACATTCACACTCTCACACAATGAACCTATTCAATTAGACCTTCCAATACAACTATATACCTTTGATCATCATTATCCAGTTTACATTTTGTTTACATAATGAACCCATCCATTTAGTTTTTCCTATATAACTATATACCCATGAGCATCATCGGCTACATCTTGTTTACAATTCGTTGCTACGATTTAGCTATGTATGCAATTAGTTTTGCAGTTCGTTTACAATATGTTTGTTTGCATGTTGTTTACAATTTGTTTACAATTGTTATTTTTTTTATAAATGTTAAATGCCCTTGTTTACATATCAGTAGGCATAGAATATCAAGCGGTTTTCACGGCTTTCCTGACTTCTTACCTCACATTTTCTCATATACTTATGAATTTAATAGGGGCGTTTGATCCAGGCCGGGTTTTAGAGCTAAGTTCTTGTTATAAAACAGGCTTTTTGGGCAAGGTTTAATCAGCTACTGAGGAAGGAGCCGAGAAGAGGCTTGGACACGCGTCTAGCTAGCGATTTTTTACGTGGAGAGAGCCATACACCAGCACAGCATATTGCTTTTTAATTGCAGGTTTTGTCAGTGGAGAGATTGTTGGATAAACATATTTGGTATCCAGCGAAGGGGAGCCTCTACTGTGGAGACCACAACCCAGCTGAGTTGATTGAAGCAACAGCTTGGAAATTACAACCCAGCGGAGTAGACTAGGAAGATACTCACATGCGCATGTGAAAAAGTAAAACGCTGAGGTAAGAACCTGTGGCTCCATACCACACAATCGCAGCACTCTGTTACAAGAAGAAAGTGGTCGACAAACAGTGAGTCCCAATATTTAGTAGGAGAAAACAGCTCACAATATATTTGTTGTTTATTATCACCATATAGAAGTGGCATTTGCACCACAGCCATTATTTCTCCTTTATGACTGTTTACCTTCCATGTATCTGGGCCTTACGTGAGCTCTGAGCACATTATCTGAGCTTGCCGAAATGATACACAACTAATGTTGCAACAAGCACCAGTATCGAGTTGAGATTTAAGATCATCATTACAATTGGGAACGCAACATTTATATCCTGAACGGCCAGATTCTGATTTACAGTCTGATTTGGAATAAAATCATACCCCGCCTGACACATAGCTCAATATTACAACTATTTTTATTTTCATTTGTCTACAAGAAGCATATGAAGTACAAAGAATTTGTTCTCTGGACATTTTCAGGATATTATAATTTTAGGATTTTATAATCTATGCTATTTTTCATATTTTTCATCATTCCAATGAAGGTGGGCACTTGGGCCCTTCAGTGCCACCTTACCCCTCACTCAGCCTGTGATCTTAAACGCATTTAATGAGATATGTTTATCTCATCATAGAATTTAAGTAAAGATTTAGGTATATATTTCTTTTTTATGTTGCAGGTTCTATACGTTCTCCCATTTTGAACATAGAATTGTATGCTACTCATATGTTCCAGTTTTAGATCCAATAAATATTTTTACTGTATATCTGGTGTACAGTGCGAGTTGGTGCTAGGTGGTTTCATTTCAATCCCTTTTTATATAAAGAGACACATTTAAGGGACTACTATATAAAGTAATTTCTCGTGTACTTCCATGGAAATGGCTGGATACATATACAGACGAGGAGGGATGAGTGATTTCTGTAAAAGGCCGTATTGCTTCCCAGATATATACTTTTATTTCAGTTTACCTACCCAATAAGGGCCAGGGAACAGAGCTATTTAAAGCTCTGGACAGGGTGGCGAGTTTTGAGGAGGGGATAGCGATACTGGGAGGAGATTTTAATGTGGCCGTCGATCCAAGAGTGGATACCTCCTCAGGTATGTCACAGCACCCTGCCTCTGCACTGCGATACATAAGAAGCATGTATGCACAGTCATAGATACATAGATTCATGGTGTTTACTCTATCCATCAGAGAAGGATTATACATATTATTCCGTATCATATGATGTATATTCCAGACTACATATGATGTTTGTAAAGCACCAAGATTTGCAGATTCTTCAGGACTCAAATATTGACACTATTTATTTTGCAGACCACACTTCGGTGGATATAAGATTATCTCTTGGGGTTTCCATTTCCAGACAGTGGCAATGGAAACTTAACGTTTCACTCTTAGAAGGCCCACAAATCTTAACCGAAGTTAAACAGGTAATAGTGGAGCATTTTGCTTCAAGTCAAGGTGACATCTCTGACCCTTATATTAGATGGGAAGCCTATCTAAGTCCATGAGATAGTTACATGGGGAATATTTATTAAATATGGGGCAAAACAGAAGAAGGAAAGGGATAAACGTTTGAATATGCTTCTTGAACAAATAAAGGATCTCGAGACAATAAAATAAACAGTTATTAGTGACATTAAGACACAATTGATACAAGCAAGAGAGGAATTGAGATCCCTTTTGCTACATAAAGCTAAAAACATTTTTACAAAATGCCCCCATTTTTATTATGAGCATGGGAATAAATGTAGTCGGGGACTAGCAAAAGCCCTACGTAAGCAGAGGGCTACTACATATGTCCCAGCAATAAAGGACACACGGGGGAATAAGGTTAACTTGCCGGATGAGGTGGCGGAAGTTTTTAGGAAATACTATGCTTCACTATATTCAGTAGACAATGCTAATCACAATATATTACGCGCAGATTTTAGGGCACAGATCCAAGAGTGGGGGTCAGGATTACCTTTTTTGCCCAAAGCGGAGTTGGAAGATCTAGAGAGACCAATCACAAAGGAGGAATTGGAGTCTGCAATAGCAATACTCCATCTGGTAAGGCGTGGCCCAGATGTTTTTTTTTGTAATATATTATATAAAACTGTTTGGGGAACTGAGCCCCCATATGATTAAGGCCTTAAACTCATTAACAGCCGGCCAGTAGGTAGTGACCTACTGACTATGTTAGGGCATATATCACAATCCTACCAAAACCAGGTAAGGACTCCACACAGTGTCCCAGCTACAGGCCAATTTCCCTGCTTAATGTGGATACAAAATTGATGGCAAAAAAATTAGCCGAGAGACTTATGCC
Source organism: Engystomops pustulosus (assembly GCA_019512145.1). NCBI lineage: Eukaryota > Metazoa > Chordata > Amphibia > Anura > Leptodactylidae > Engystomops > Engystomops pustulosus. The sequence continues at coordinate 172,144,744 of CM033642.1, read as the reverse complement.
CCTGGTAGTTAAACTCATACACCTGGATCAGACGCGTTCTCTAACAGGCCGTGAGGCCAGAAATAACACAACAAAAGCCATCAATTTAATCCATTATGTGCATGTACATAAACGTGCATTGCTTTCAACAGATGCAAAGAAAGCATTCAACAGGGTAAATTGGATATAGGTGGCTGAGACACTGCGTGGAATAGGCCTGAAGCACAACATGATGCAGTGGATTTTATCTTTATATTCCAATCCCACAGCAAAGGTGAGGGTAAACGGTATCCGTTTACAGTACGGATCAAGAGATCCACGGATAAGAAATGGAGTTAGACAGGGTTGTCCATTATCGGCCCTTATTTTTGTGATAGTCCTAGAGCCATTCCTCAGACTAGTCAGATTAGAACTTAGAATATTACCGGTATAATATCTAGTTTAGAGGAAATCAAGATAGAAGCATATGCAGATGACTTACTTTTTTTTGTGTCTAAACACAGGATTTCCATCCCTAATCTTATTCAGCAATTAAAAGAATATTTATGGGTATCTAATTTTAAAATACATTTTTCTAAATCTGAGGTATTAGCGGTAAACATGTCCCATGGAGAATCAAGGGGGTTGGAGGATTTGTTTCCCTTTAGGTGGCCAAAAGAGGGATTATCGTATATGGGAATAAAACTTAAATCTAATTTAAAAGAGGTATATAAAAGGAATTTTCTCCCTTTGCTTAATGCCATTAAAACAGATTGCGAAAAGTGGAACAAAGGAAGGTTCTCATGGCTAGGGCGCTGTGCTACATTTAGAATGAACATATTACCTAGGGTTCTGTACATGTACCAAACCCGCCCAATTGGCCTCCCGGGAGCAATTTTTCGGACAATAGCATCAATCCAACAAAAATTAATATGGGCGAATTAAAAAAATCAAGCTTAAAAAAAGATATATTGTATAGACCAAGAGATAAAGGGGGCCTGGCCCTACCCGACCTTAAACTGTATTACAGAGCTACCCATTTGGTTAGGGTAATAGACTGGTGTAAAAATATCAAAAATAAATTGTGGTTCGCATTAGAACAATATAAAATTGTATCACAAAGGTATCAAGTACCCCAAAAAATGTATGCAATTTTCCTGGATGTTAGCTCATTGTGCTGGAGATGTGAAACTGAGGGGGGGTCATTCTTGCATATATTCTGGTCCTGTCCCGTATTAGCATTATTTTGGAAAGTTATACAACACATTATCCAACAGAACCTAAATATGAATTTCTCTTTTGAACCATCCTTTGTGTTATTACAGCATTGTGAAACACAAACAGAAGCATGTAAGATCTTTATTGCGATTCCTTTTGATAGCAGCACGTACATGTATCCCAATATTGTGGAATCAAACACAAGCACCCTCAGTGCCTCTCTGGCTCTCAAGAGTAAATGATATCATGCATATGGAGGAAATTACTTTCTGTAAAGGGGGCAAAAGATAAATTTGATACCACGTGGGCTAGATGGATAAGATTTAGAAACTCAGGAGAATACAGCATTTTGATGACGAGCGATACGGAATAGGGGTTAAGGGAAAGAAAGGGAGGATGGAGAAGGTAGAAAAGTGTCTAGATTGTAATGAAGGTTGATGTACATGACAGCTGGCGAAGGGGATGGAGAGAGAAGAGGGGAGGGTTTTTTTTTTTTCTTGTTTTATGTATGAATTGTTGTGTTGACTTCTTTTGTTTGTTTAATGTTTATATTTCTATTTTATTTTTGTATTTTTCTGCTATATGTATGGATGTATCTTACCCTAGTTGAAACCGTATTACAACAAGCATAGAAAATATATCAAAATACAAAAATTACAAAAACACATTAAAATAGCATTGTTCATTGAGACCTCGAGGATGCAAGGTGTCTAACCTAGTAATCCAATACACCTTGCGTTGGAGTAATCTCTTTTTAAGAATCCTCTCATTTTCTTGTGTGAAACTCTCTAATATTTACCAACGCAGATCGCTTACATAATTGTTTATACTCCTTAAAATGTCTAGCAATGCCTGTCTCGTGTTTAACCCTCTCACTACCAATTTTAAGTTCCACTTCAGTTTTGGTAAGATATTGCCTGATCACGATTTGATGTTCGTTTAACCTAGTTTTTATAGCTCTCATTGTCTGCCCCACATATGCCAACCCACATGGGCATTTTAGCATATAAATAACTTTATGAGTATTGCAAGTGTCTTCACTTTAATGTGAATTTTAGTCCCTTTTCTTGGATGATTAAAGATATCACCTTTTAATGATTCCAGTGCAATTTTGGCAAAATAAACATGCAAAAGTACCATTTCTCTGTGCTGCTAAAAAAAGTTTGATGTGACTTTTTCTTTTCTACTATATCGAATCTAATTAGTTTGTTCACAATTGAACGGCCTTTCTTATAGATACATTTTGGATGGTCTTTAAAAAATACTCCATACTTAGGATTATGGGACAGTATAGTCCAGTTTTTAATAATTGTTTGTTTTAATAAGATGGACATGTCTGTCATATTGAGAGACATAGGATACCTGGTCCCTCGATTATTTTATTTTATTTTTTATTTTTTAATTTTTTCTTTTTTGTCTAGACGATCTAACCGCTTGTCTTGGTAACAGAGACACCTCTAATCCTAATCTATCAACGTCATCTCTTGGATACCCCCGATCAACAAATTTTTGGATCAATTTTTTCATTTGGACGTCATAAAAGTTATGCTAAGCTGCTGGAAGCAGTTAGAAAACGCGAAGTGAATTTGACCTTGCATGCGCCCATGTTGAGTGTTAAGACTAGCTTACACCCAATGCTTTTAAAAGACGATCCAATATTTGTTCAAAAGTTAACAATATCCACAGACAGCACTCAAGTAAGTGTCAGGGATGTAGAATCAATTGATGAACATTCAGGGATTATTATTAAGACAGTAAAGGCACATGAGCAATTTATTTAACCCCTTCACGCTCCGTGAAGGATATATCCGCCATGGAGCTGTGAAGGTTGTATGAAGAAGGCTCACGGGCTGAGCCTTCTTCATACAGAGATGGGCTTTGCTGCATATCGCAGCAAAGACCCATCGCTATCACCCGCGGTCGGTGCTTGCACCGATCGCGGGTGTTAACCTTTTCTTTGCCGCCGGCAAAGTCGCTGGCGGCACTTTAAATTTGGCGGCGCATCAGGGGGCGGCGATCAGTTGCCATGGTACCCTCGGGTCTTCGTTTGACCCGAGGATACATGGCTTCTGCATATACATTACAATGAGCCTGTGGCTCATTGTAATGTATAGTGAGCAGAAATGCCATATACTGCGATACAGTAGTATTGCAGTATATGGCAGGAGCGATCAGACCATCTAGGGTTAATGTACCCTAGAGGGTCTAAGAAATAGTGGGAAAAAAAAGGGGGGGGGGGGGCGAGTTTAAAAAATTTATGAAATATTACAAATTCAAATCACCCCCCTTTCCCTAGAACTGATACAAAACACAATAAACAGTAAAAATCACAGACACATTAGGTATCACCGTGTCCCAAAATGCCCGATCTATCAAAATATAAAAACGGTTAGCGTCCTTAAGGGGTTAAAGGTGATTCCTTTGATCATCCAAAAAAGGGACTAAAATTCAGATTAAAGGGTTCTTCACTTGGAATATTCAATCCGTTATTTATATGCTAAAATGCCCATGTGGGTTGGCATATGTGGGGAGTAGTAAAGCGTCCATACCCTATGTCAAACCGCCCACTTCCTGAAAGGGACAGGTACCACGCCCCTTTGATTTAGTCCTATTTTTTTATGGGGTTTCTATAATGTGAGGATACAGTGTTGTTGTAATGTGTAAGTGCCTGGAGGTTGTGCAGAGTGAACCCCCTTTTATGTGATCTGTAGCAGATACATATTATATTGGATGTCACACATAGTTTAATTTAACTTTAATTGTATATTTATCTAATGCAGTGTTGTTACTTGAAGTATAAATTGAAACCCCCTTTGATTCAGTCCCATTTCCCTTTCTCCCTTTTTTCTGATACAAAAAAAAAACAATATCCAGATAAAAAGAAAATTAATATGTGTCAAACACAAGGGAATATAACTTTAATACAAAGTTAAATATTGAGCAAAAATTTATACAGCAAAGAATAAAATTTTGTATGTTTTCTGTGGAAGGTCTGACAAGAGCCTGTGAGAGGCTCAATAAGTTAAGAATCTACGGTCGCTCTGTTCTTATATTCTGTTCTCAGCTGATAAGATCCGATTAGCACACTGCCCCTACATTAATTACACTGTATGATGCAATATGATGTATCAGAAAAGAAAAAAAACAAAGTTACGTGAATGCTAAGTGCTAAAATAAGGGAAAATCTGACAGGATATACTTTTTACACAAAAAACAGAAGTTTAAATACACTTACCCAATATGCTACATCAGCATGTATAAAAACCAGTAGAAACAATTGCATTGAAGAAGTTAGGCCCCACAGTTTGTAAAAGGGGAGCCCCCTTTCTTTGGGATATTAACTCCACGTGTTAGCACCGTTAGGGTGGATGAAATAGATATGCACTATGCGTGTAGAAGTGCATGATCCAATGGGTTTTAATTAAAATCCATTTTTCTAATTTCTTTAAGATTCTCGTGAGTAGTGAAATTACCCACAATGTAGAGGGGCCGGGAATTTAGTTCAGCCATGGAAGGAAATATGTCCCAGCCACTGTAGGTATTTGTGTTTTTTTACAGACCGCGACTCTGAGTCAGGTCTCTCAAAAGGCTTTGTACCAGCGTATCTGAAAGGACAACAATTGACAGTTAAAAATATATTTCAGATATTGTTTTCTTACACCAAGCCCCATGACTGTGATACATTAACGTAAATAGGTAATATTCAAATATTTCTCAAATTCTTCGCAAGGATGGGTGGCCCTAAGAGAATGAGCGAAAATACTCGTCCGAGCTTGATGCTCGTATCGGAGCATTAGCGTACTCGAAACTGCTCGTTACTCGGGACGAATACTTTGCCTCCGATCGAGAAATGGCATACACGCCGTTTTGATTTTGTTTTGCGGCCAGAAACAGAGCCAATCACAAGCCAGGACTTGACACCTCCACCAGCATGACGTGCTCTTTGGTACCACTTACACGTCGATGAGTGGTTGCCTGGCCAGATCAGGTGACCTGGAATAGACTAGACCTGCCTGCGATGCTCGGATCATTTGTGTCTGGATGCCGCTAGGAAGAGAGCTTGCGCTGGTTCAGGGAAAGCGTTAGGGTGCTCTATTAGAATAGTGTTAGGAGGAGTGATCTACAAGAAACCAAAAGCCCTTCTTAGGGCTACAATAACGGTATACTTTTTTTTTTTTTTTTTTATTGCTTGAGGATGGGACTTGATGGCACTAGTAGTGCAGCTAGTCCCATATTGTGAGGAATGCAGGGGGCGTTGCTACCGCTTGTGTTTAGCTTTAGTGACCCACATATCCCCCTCAAACACCAAAGTGGGACAATTTATTAGGGGTTTGAGTTAGAATAGGCAGTCTGCTCGTTTTTTTTTTTTTTTTTAGCTGTATTTCATTTAGAGCTCAAACTCCTCTTGCAAAAAGTTGCGTCTCATTGTAGGCTACAAAATAGCCCATAGGAAGGCACCCCAATGGTTACTTAGGCTACAATAGCGTTATATTTTTCCGTTTTTGTTGGCTTGTGCGGGTTGCTGGCATTAGTAGTGCAGCTAGTACCATACGGGAGAATTTGCTGGTGGGGGGAGACCTGCGACCCGTTTGGGTTAGTCTTAGTGAAAAGCAGATCCACATCCAACACCGACGGGGACATTTCTTAAGATTTTTTTTTTTTTTTTTGACCTTTATTTCATTTTATAGCTAAACTAACTTCTTGAAAAGCACAAAATCAGTTGTATGGCTGTCAGTGTAGGTTAGAAACTAGCCATAGAAATAGGATAGCATAGGTTTGTTAAAAATAATAAAAACCTAAAAAAAATAAACACAAATTCTTTTTCAAATTTATTAAGGTTTACACTTTAATTTGGAAATGTATTTAACCCGAGGGCTAGGGGGGTCGAGGACGAGAGGACCCGTGGACGTGGGACGCCAAACTACTGCAGGGGTCAGCGGCCGTGGTCCTGGGCGGGTGTTGAGACACCAACCTGCGATGGGGGAGGGGAACGCCGAAGATGTACACTCCTCGGTTCATAAGTCTCAAGGTACTGGTTTACTCGTCGGTAGAGCACTTGGGCCAGAAAAACAGGCGAGAGGTGATGTAGTGGATTGAGGACATGCTTCTAGCAATTTGTTCCCACCAGTCAGTCTACACACAGTCCACCCATGTCACCGAAACTGGCACTCCTCCGCCTCCTCACCTCAGCCTCCTTCCCCCCAGTCTGCCCCCTCCACCAAAATTGGCATTTGAACCGGCATCCCTGTTTTCTGACCCTTCCCACAGTCACAAACCCTTGTCCTGCTGCTGCTGAGCTATTTCCGTGCCAGGTTTTCCACCAGTCGCAGTCTGGGGTGATGATGGACATTATTCCCGTAGTGGAAGAAGTGGGTAAGAGGTGGCGGCGATGAGGAGACACGGTTGTCAGACAGTGATGAATTTGTGTAAGGGCAGGAAAGTCGAAGGGGGAGGGGGGGGAAGAGCAGATGAGGGATCGGAGGATGGATGATGACGGTGACAGCAGACCCAGCTGGGTTGTAGGCCGGCGTGAACAAAGTGCTTCTGAGACGGGGCGAGGTAATATTAGGCAGAACAGGTTGGAAGAGGACAGTGTGGGGCCAGACGGAGAAGAGGCAGGCCAGAGCTGGTGCATCAGCGCCAAATGGTTGCCAGTAGTCAAGCTCCCAGTGGCGAGGGTAGATTTTCAGAAGTCTGGAGGTTCTTTAAAGAAACACAGCGATGACCGACGGAATGTGGGATGCAATTTTGCCAAACCAGGATCAGCAGGGCGTTCCACAATACTAGCTTAACTACACCAGTATGCGACTCAATGGCACCAAGCCGTTCACCTCCGGCCGGGCACACCACGGATCCTTCCCCATGTGTCATCTGGCTTGGCAGCCCCCTGCCCAGGACCCCGGCCCAAAACACCTCCCGGCGAAAAACCCATCTTCGCCTCACGATCCTCCACAGCATCCACCAGCGTTGCAGATTCTTCATACCCCAGACGCTGGAGCGCAAAAGGAGGGATAGCGAAACCCAACCACAGCACCGAGCCCTCAAGTCCCACATCTCCAAGGCTTTAGGCCTGGAGATGCTGCCTATAGGCTGGTAGAGGGACTAGGACTTTCGCAACCTCATGCGTCGGCCGCCCACTCGGTATTCGGTCCCCGCGCCACTAATTTATACCGATGTTGCCGTCCCAGCCTGCACCACGCTCGTGTCAGGAACATTCCTCCGTGCATGACCAAAGCCGTTTCTGAAAAGGTCCACCGACCACGGAACACGTGGACAAGTGCTGCTGGCAGGGCCACTCATATATCGCTGACGGAAAATTGGGTTAACTTGGTGGCGGCTGGACCGAGTCTGCTCCTGGGGCCGGCTGGTCATATACTGCCGAGCCGGGGATTGCGGGGGCCTACCATCGGTCCACGGTCTCAAGTCTACTTATGCCTCCTCCTCATCCCACCCACCTCTCCACCTCCTCCTTTGAATTACCATCCGTGGGCATGGCGCCATCAGTCGTAGCTCCAGGACAGAAGCAGTGCCATCGCTAAGCGACAGCAGCGGTGCACTGCTCAAACGGCTGAGCCTAGGCGATAAAAGCACACCGCCCCAAGAGCCAAAGATTATTACAGGGATCAGCGCAGAAGATTGTGGCTGGCACCGTGAACCTGCAGCCAGGAATGGTAATTGTGGGTGACAACGGCCGTAACCTGGTGGCGGCTTGCCAACTCGGCAGACGCCACATGTGCCATGCCTGGACCATTGTGTTAACCTCATTAGTTCAGCGTTTCCTCAGACATACCCCAATCTGTTGAGTTGAGCTCACGAAGGTGCGCAGAATCTTGCGCATTTAAGGAAGTCCAGCACAACAGATGCTGCCCACTCAAGGGCAGCGAGCAGCGCCGCATTCCACTGCCGCTCCACCGACTGTTGTGCGACGTGCCCGAGGTGGAATTCAACACTAACCATGTTATCGAGTTTACCAGCAGTTGAGCAGAGCGATTGTAGACTGCCAGATGTTACTTCCGCCGAGAACTGTTAGCAGGTCATCGTTCCTCAAGATCGACATGAGGGATGGACAGTGGATGTCTGAATATGTCAGGTGCGGAAACTTTGAGAGGAGTCACACAGATGGTCAGTGGCGATGGCCGCCATCATAAGCCTCACAATCACCGCTGCTTGGCCTGTTGAAAAAACTCTCGGTCGCATGAAAGCGTGAAGCTTTGCACTCGTCACAAAGAGATGGGGGAAGAAGATTCCCTTGTTGTAGCCAACGCACCCTTAGGGTCTGTTTCTCAGAGCCCATCTGGAGGAGGTGGAGGAGGATGAGGAGAGAAGAAGAGAGGAGAATGCTGCGAGAGGACAGAAGCAGGGGGGGGGGACCATTGGTCAGTCCTTCACTGTTCGCGGGTGAGGGCAGAAGAAGAGGAGTGGGAGGAGGAGGAATATGGACGTCATGCCATGGTGAGGGAGTGAATTCTTGGGTTGGGCGGACTCTGGCGCACATATGAGCACGCATTTCATGCTATAGCTCTGCTATCCCGCTGACCCATCGAGTTCAGAAGAATTTATTCACCACCGTATGCTCAACTTCGGAAAACGGTAGTTCAAATTTCACTCCCTACTGCGACCCTCGTGTACACACCAATCTTCTCCACAGTCTGTCCCGGGTGACCCCTCGGAAAGGAGGAGTGTGGGAATGCATGAATACCACGCAGCCCTGGTGCACAAAGCTTGAAAAACAGTATTTCCCTTCTGACAGCACTAGCGGCAGAGGGCGCCATTTCTGCGGGGGACAAGTAGCGAGGGGAACGTAATCATAGCCGCACCAGAAGAGCTGATACAGCAATTCTGCAGGGAGATGGGGTACGCTTCACAAAGGACCTGGCCAAGTTTTTGTACCCCAGCAAAGACACTGGTCACCTGTCCCAGTACTCGGCAGAGTAGGGCGCGATCTTTACCAGAAAGATAGGTAGCGGTTGAGTACGTAGCTGACCATAAAATGTCCTAAATGATCACATCTAGCTCCCTATCGAAACTACTGGGTGTTTCAAAGCTGGAAATGTGCACGAAAGACGAGCTGTACGCCTGTGGAAGGGTTCTTGCCCTTGCCCTGCCGCTAGCGGGTTTGTCCGCGCGTGTTTTCAGGGCGCTGGTGGATCATCCACCGAGCAGCGTACACGCCGTCGGATGCCAGCGCTGACAGGCTGACGCTTATCAAGATGAATAAAGCTGGATTTCTCCGCATTTCATTCTCCACCAGGTGACAGAAGACTCAAAACGGAATTGAATTAGGCACTCCTCCTCCTCATTGTCATCATTCTCCTCTTTTGTCCATAAAGCAGAGGAGGAAAATGGCTATTTTTTGCCAGGGCCAACGGCTCTGGCTATAGTACTCTATGTATTTAATTGTCTGGAGGGCAACTACCCTTGTACTCTGTTTAAACAATTGTGGGAGGGCCACATACAGGCACTCAATCATGTAATTTTTCTGGAGCACCAGGCTTACTGCTCCTTCGGTTGAAAACTTTTTTTGACGCCACATTACAGGCACTAAATTATTTAATCTTTTTGGAGGACCAGCTACCTGGCTCCTCTGCTTTGAAAACTTTTTGGACTGCCCCTATACAGCACTATCCAAATTAAATTGTCTCCAAGAAGCCTATTACGAGTCGTCTTTTTAGCCTGCCTTCACACGTTGTCTCCATTGCTACCTCCACACGTAACGCCATAGCTGCCTCCAAAAAGTAGTCCATATAAGCTGAATCCATACGGTCCCCCTTATCAACGAGCTGTGTCAGGCGAATTTTGGATTGTTTCATGGCTTCCATGTAAAACTTTGTCGAAAGACAATGTGTGTAATCCACAAAGATATAATGGAAAACTTTTATCATTACCCCCTAGGAAGGCACAGTGGTGTTCAACTATACCACGCCCCTGTCCGTCCCTCCTACCACTCCCCTCAACCCCCCCCCCCCTCCGCCTTAACAACACAACCCACCTCATACCCTTCATCTCCCCCTCTCAGTTCCACCCTCCCCCAAACCCCCCCCCCCCCCCACCCCCCAATTCACCCTAATCACTTCCACCAACCCTTTCCACTTTCTGGCCACTCCCCCCTTAACCCCCCACCCTCCTCCCCCTTCTCCCCTTGCCCGCTTCTACCCCAACCCACCCTCCTGCCACACCCCTAGTTCGCCCATTCTCTGCCGTCCACTTCTCTCCACCCCATCCCCACTCAACAATTCCCCCTTACTTCCTCCATACGACCCACCCCCCCACATTTCGCTACGCCTCATCTGTAATCCCACCTCCCCCACCCTTCCCTCTACAGCCGGTCACCCCTCCCCATTCTTCCACCTTCTTCCCCCTCACACCTCCTCCCCTTCCTACATCACCCCCTACTTCTCGTTTCTTGCCGCCCATCTGTTACATTCCCCTCACCGCCATAACCCCCAAACTATAAGAACGATACTAACTTGATCTTATACAAAAGGTTCTAGAAGTGCGTTGGGGGAGTAGCTAGGGAGCGGGATTTGATTGGAGAAAGCTCGCATGGAAGAAGAGACGCCAGCTCCATCCCAAGATCCAAAGAAACATAGTTGTAACTGCCAGGAAATTTAATCTACTAATAGTTCACTGCTCCAACATGGCTACCCTTATCAAACGAGTGTGTCAGGCAGAATTTTGGGTTGTTTTCCATGGCTTCTTCATCAAACTTTTTAACTTTGTCGCCACACCTGCTGTGTAATCCACAAAATATACTGGCAAACTTTTATCATTTTACGAATTATGTGAGCGCTTCTTGCTCACCTCCTTGGTTTTCTTGCCACCATTGGTTTAAGCCTAAGTCCATTTGGGTATGTGACCAAGAAAAAAACACTCTCTAGCCTGCCGTGCTGCCGGACTCTGCATGTTCCCCTATAGTGTCAGGGTCAAATTATTGATGTTGTTAGAGCTACTCTAGCCTCATTCGGTCACCCTGTCATTGCCATGCGGTTCCCATAGTTTTGGGCCTAATGGTGCGGATTAAGAGAGACTCAGCGGCATCCAGCATGATGCCCCTGCTGTTTCCTGTCCATTTCCGTGGGTGTTGCCATCTTTTCTGAGGTTCCCAGGTGCTTGGACAAGTTCCCTGTGAATCTTGGTTCCCTTGAAAAAGAGCGCGTCTCCCATTGACTTCAATGGGGTCGTTATCGAGACGAGACAATCGAGAATCTGGAAAAGTTCGTCTCGAATAACGAGTAACCGAAGACATTTTAGGCTCGCTCATCTATAGTGCAAGATCTTTTAAAAGAAATGTTGGCCCTCTAACTTTGTTCAGGAAACCCTACCAGTCTATCTAGTCATAAAATTATGTTCACAGCTATCTTTTTATACTCAGCCAGTAAGCTTCTTGAAAGGATTTATGTAGGTCTGATATGTCCTGTATTTTATTGTAAGGGGATGTCTAGCTCAAAATGTAAATACCTAGTCATGCAAGATTTTATTGATGGCATATTCTGGTAAGACATTTTCTGAAGGGCCGTCAAACGGTTCATTGCAATTATACATACTACAGAGAGCCTAGTTTTTGTCGATACTGATCTAGTTGTGTATGTGAGATTATTGTGTTTATTTTGCAACCCCAGACAAATGTTGGGTCTATCAAATGGGGCTACGATCCCAGTATCTTGTAAGCTTTATTTTCATTCGCTTAGGATGCAGGTGGTAATGATGGCTAAACTTTTAGAGTTCTGCATTTCAGCTATCAAACTGCGGCCAGGTTCAGCGAGTGCCAAGTTGCCTATTTTCAGTTTTAGGTTCTGCATCGCACTGCAAAATGTACTTATAGACAAGTTTAATGATCTTAGATATTATACATTAGCTATACATTTTCAATCCAAAAAAAGTTTTATGATTTTTTCTTATTGTATCAGAAGTACGGGTGTCATCTATTAAAAAACCGTCTTTCTACACGAAAAAAGGTATATTATCATACTTTGCGCACAATATTAAAACTTAACTGCGAAATCATATAAGCACTAAACATTAATGAAGCAGCTCCATTCGCAGAATCTAAAATTTGATTCCGCGGCTGGGGTCCATAATTAATTGACACAAAACAGCTCCGAGGGAATGATCATAACTGTAACGCCACAAAAAAGGAGTCCACCCAATTTCGGTATTAGAAATTCCACTTAAACAAGGAGATACCGCATCAAACTATAGAAAATATCAAGGCTTAACTTGACGGAAAAAAAGTAAAAAAAAAAAAAAAAAATTTGGTTACCAAATTGGTATCGTGATATATCGGATAGGGAAAATGCAATATTATCTGATTCTCCATCTAACAATAATAACTTACATTAAAATATACCACACTCTTGGACTACTAATCTCCCGTCTCACCCACGCTCCTTTTTAAAAAGTAATAAAAAATGTAAACTACAACTTATTGTTTGGATGTATGTTCTGACTAGACGTAGTGTCTTTTCTTCTTTTTTGTTTCTAAACATCCTGACCGACATGTGACGTTTCTACATGTTCATGGGCCGTGTATAGTGGAGAGGCCTGCGGGCCATAGCCCTTCCATAGTCTGGTAGCGTCTTTGGTCAGTATCGTTTCCAATATGCTACATCAGCATGTATAAAACTAGTAGAAACAATTGCATTACAGAGTTAGCCACACAGTTTGTAATAAGGGGAGCCCCCTTTTTTGGGGGATTAAACTGCCCCTGTGTTATCCCCGTTAGGGTGGATGAAATAGATATGCCTCTGCGTGTAGAAGTGAATGATCCGAATGGTTTAATAAATGCCATTTTTATTTCTTTAAGATTCTCTTGCGTAGTTGAATTACCCACAACTGTAGAGGGGATATTTAGTTCAGCCATGGCAGAAATATGTCCCAGCCAGTAGGTATTTTGTTTTTTAGCAGACTGCGACTCTGAGTCAGGTCTCTCAAAATGCTGTACCATGCGTATCTGGAAAGGACAACAATTACAGTTAAAATATATTTCAGGATATTGTTTTCTTACACCAAGCCCCCTGACTGTGATACATAACGTTAATAGGTATATTCAAATATTTCTCAAATTCTTCGCCAGGATGGGTGCCCTATAGAGATGAGCGAACATACTCGTCCGAGCTTGATGCTCGTTCGCCACTGCTCCTTCCCCTGTGTCATCTGCTAATCAGCCCCCTGCCCAGAACCCCGGCCCAAACACCTCCCGTGCGAATACCCCATCTTCGCCTCCACGATCCTCCACAGCATCCACCAGCGTTCAGCTCTTCATACCCCAGACGCTGGAGCGCAAAAGGAAGTATAGTGCAACCCACCCACCCACACGCCCAAGCCCTCAACATCCATATCCCCAAACTGCTTAGCCTGGAGATGCTGCCGATAGAGACCAAGGCCTTTCGAAACCTCATGGCGGCGGACGCCCCTCGGTATTCGGTCCCCAGCCGCCACTTTTCCCGATGTGCCGTCCCAGCCCTGCACAAGCACGTGTCAGAGAACATCATCTGTGCCCTGACCTGTTTCTGACAAGGTCCACCTGACCACGGATACGTGGACGAGTGCTTCCGGGCAGGGCCACTACATATCGCTGACTGCACATTGGGTTAACTTGGTGGAGGCTGGGACCGAGTCTGACCCTGGGGCTGGTCATATACTGCCGACGCCGTGGATTGCGGGGCCTACCTCGGTCCAGGTCTCAAAGGCCTACTATGCCTCCTCCACCTCCGAATTACCATCCGTGGGCACGGCGCCATCAGTCGGTAGCTCTAGGCACAGCAACAGTGCCATCACTAAGCGACAGCAGGCGGTGCTCAAACTGCTGAGCCCCTCTTTGTACACTAAAGCAGAGGAAACTGGCTATTTTTTTGCCAAGGCCAACTGGCTCTGGCTATAGTACTCTATGTATTTAATTTTTCTGGAGGGCCAACTACCCTGTCCTCTGTTTTAAACAATTTTTTGGACTGCCACATACAGGCACTCAATCTATGTAATTTTTCTGTGGCTTCCATGTAAACTTTGTCGCCACCCTGCTGTGTAATCCACAAAATATACTGGCAAACTTTTATCATTTACCAATATTATTTCAGCGCTTCTTGCGCATCTGTTTACATTCCCCTCACCCGCCAGAACCCAAACTTATAAGAACGCTACTACACTTGATCTTATACAAAAGGTTCTTAGAAGTGCTGTTTGGGGAGTAGCCTAGAGACAGGGGCTTGGATTGGCGAAAGCTCGCCTGGCAGCGGAGCGCCAGCTCCATCCCAAGATCCAACTAACATAGTTTTAACTGCAGCACCTTTAATCTACTACTAGTT
>CM033642.1:172028050-172129167 GCA_019512145.1 Engystomops pustulosus | reverse complement strand
TGCCACATACAGGCACTCAATCTATGTAATTTTTCTGGAGGACCAGCTACCTGCTCCTCTGGTTTGAAAACTTTTTTGGACTGCCACATACAGGCACTCAATCTATGTAATTTTTCTGGAGGACCAGCTACCTGCTCTTCTGGTTTGAAAACTTTTTTGGACTGCCACATACAGGCACTATCCAAATTAAATTGTCTCCATAGCAGCCTCCACACGTCGTCTTTTTAGCTGCCTTCACATGGTGATCATTTACCAATATTATTTCAGCGCTTCTTGCGCATCTGTTTACATTCCCCTCACCCGCCAGAACCCAAACTTATAAGAACGCTACTACACTTGATCTTATACAAAAGGTTCTTAGAAGTGCTGTTTGGGGAGTAGCCTAGAGACCGGGGCTTGGATTGGCGAAAGCTCGCCTGGCAGCGGAGCGCCAGCTCCATCCCAAGATCCAACTAACATAGTTTTAACTGCAGCACCTTTAATCTACTACTAGTTCACTGCCTCCATACATGGTCCCCTTATCAAACGAGCTGTGTCAGGCAGAATTTTGGGTTGTTTTCATGGCTTCCTCATCAAACTTGTTAACTTTGTTGCCACCCTGCTGTGTAATCCACAAAGTATACTGGCAAACTTTTATAATTTACCGATATTATTTGAGCGCTTCTTGCTCACCTCCTTTGGTTCCTCTCTGCCACCCATTGGTTTTAAGCCTAAGTCCATTTGGGGTATGTTGCCAAGACACTCTCTAGCCTGCCGCTGCTGCGCTGCCTCTGCATGCCGTCCCCTATAGTGTCAGGGTCAATTATTGGATGTTTTAGATGCTATCTAGCCTCATTCGGTCACTCTGTCATTGCCATGCTGTTGCCCATAGTTTTGGCATAATGGTGCGATTAAGCAGCCTCAGAGGCATCCATGCATGCTGCCCCTGCTGTTTCCTGTCCATTTCCGTGGTGTTTCCATCCTTTTCTGAGGTTCCCAGGTGCTTGGCCAAGCTTCCCTGTACAGATCCTTGGTCCCCTTGAAAAATGCTTGAGTCTCCCATTGACTTCAATGGGGCTCGTTATTCGAGACGAGCACTCGAGCATCGGGAAAAGTTCGTCTCCAATAACGAGTACCCGAGCATTTTAGTGCTCGCTCATCTCTAATAGTAAACATTTCTGGTGAAAGCAGTCATGATTTTTGTTCCAGTCTGCACAACTACCTTAAGATCACATTTATTGTATTGTCACCAAACAACAATTAGATAGATGAAAAAGTAGGCTATGTAGCATAAATCATGCCCTTTAGAAGTTTGTTTGAAGGAAACATTTGGATTCTGCTTTACTTCTTGTTTTAAAAAATAAAAAGTCAATGTGCAGATGTACTTGCAATATCTCCCACCGGGGCCTAGCCTTTTTCTCGGGGCCTTTGAGTCAGCCGGTGCCCGCAGCACCTGAGTGGCTGGTGGTTGTGGCCTAGGCACGCTAGTGTCACGGTGCTTGGTATGGGGAACCGGAGGGCTGTCCTACAGCCTGGCAGGTCTCCAGTAGGGTGGTGTGGGCAAGAAATGATGAGGGAGAGGCTGCTATAGCGGTTCTCCCTGGGGCAACCCTTTGGTGTCTAGAGTATAAGTCTCTGTGTAGTGGACAGGGTGCCTGTGATGATGGCAGCCGTAGTAGCAGGGACCAGACAGAGGCAGAGGTTGAACAAAAACAACTTACAGTTCTTTATTGGAACCGACAGGAACCGCAGCAACGTGCCTTTAACAGAGTAGTGGAGTGCTGAGATGCAGTTGGAGGGAGCCACGCATTTTAGTGCTCGCTCATCTCTAGTTGTAACTCCTTGAGTTCAGGGCTGTGATTTATTGTTGTTCCATATCCGGAAGTTGAACTGACAACTTTAAATCACTTCCTCATGTGTGGTAGGATGCTAACTATTGGTTAATACACATTCCTCCAGTCAGGGCAGGTGTAAACAATTTTTGGGTTACTCTTGCAGTATCTAAATGATCTCTAGTGCCCTATCTTTTAAAACGAAATGTTTTGCCCTAGTAACTTGGTTCAGACCCCTACAGTCATATTAGTCATAATTATGTTACCGCTATCTTTTTTATATAGCCAGTAGCTCTTGACAGTCTTTCTGTAGTATGATTATGCCTGTATTTATTGTAAGGGGATGTACTATGACTCAAACGTAAGATACCTATTAATGACAAGATTGATTGTGGCATACTCGTCAGACATGTATTCTGTGAGGCCCGTCAAAACGGTTTCAGGCAATATACATTCACAGAGCGCCGTCGTTTTGCTGTAGTAACTATTATTTTGTGTATGTGAGATGTGTTTATTTTTGCACCCGAAAATATGGTTTGGGTTTCTTAAAAGTGTGGCTACGATCAGTATCTGGTAAGCTTATTTTCATTCGCTTCAGGGATGCAGTAAGGATGGCTAACTTCAGAGTTTTCGTCATTTCCTGATTCAACTGCGGGCAGGTTCAGCGATGCAAACAAGTGGCCTATTCAGTTTTAGGTTGTCTGCATAGCACAAAATGTAACTATAGGACAAGTTAATGATCGTAGATATTATTACATTAGCTATCCATTTTCACATCCAAAAACAAGTTTTATGCTTTTTTCTTCTTGTCTCCGAAGTAGGGTGTATCTATTCCAACAACCTTTCTTCTATCACGAAAAAATGGATATTTAAAATACTTTTGCGCACAATTATTAAAAATATAACTGCTAAACCTTATAAGCACTAACCATTAATGAGAGCTCCATAGCAGAATCTAAAAATTTGCTTCCGAGGCTGGCTGTATAATTCATTGACACAAAAAAAACACTACGGGGCTCTGATCATTAAATGTGAACGCCCCCATAAAGGCGTCACAATTTCGGTATTCAGAAATTCCACTAAACAAGGAGATACCCCGCAAAAACTATAGAAAAATATCCAAGGAACTTGAAGGAAAAAAGTAAAAAAAAAAAAAACAAATTCGGTACCAAATGAGTATCTGTGATATTATCGGATAGGGAAAATGCAAATATTATCCTGATTCTCCATCTACAATATAACTTTACATTAAAAATATACACAATTTACAATGGAATTTAAACAAGTAATAAAAAATGTTAACTACAACTTACTTTTTGGATGTATTTCTGAATAGACGAGTGTCTAACCCTTCCCGACAGTGACGTTCAACTGTCGGGGGTTCCGGTACGGTGAGAGGGCTCGCGGGACTGAGCATCTCATAGTCGGTAAGTCTTTGCTGCATATCGCCAGCAAGGCTTACTGGTTAACACCCGTGGATCGGGCCGGCACTGATCGCTGGTGTTTACCGTTGATGCCGACGGCAAAGGTGCCGGCGGCTAAAAAGAAGGAGGAACGCGCGCACCGCCATCTTTCGTGGATCGTCGCTCCCCGTGCGTCACGGGGAGCGTCGATCGTCGCACCTGTGCTTTGGATCTTCACGAAGAAAGACCCGAAGCAGTCGGGCTAACCTTAAGCTGTCAGCACATTGTATAAAGGAAAGAAGAAAGGAACAATCCCTACATTATACGCCATACTGTAGATATGGCAGTATCTGATAAATCTGGACTCGATCAGACAACCTAGGGTTAAAGTACCCTAGGGTCTGAAAACATAGTAAAAATAAATAAAAAAAAGCTAGTAAAAAAAGAAAAATTATAAAAAAAAACCAAAATTCAAATTCACCCCCCTTTCCCTAGAACTGATATTATATAAATAGAACCAGTAAAAATCATAAAACATATCAGGTATCGCGCAGTCGGAAAATGCCCATTATCAAAATATGAAACGGTTTTTCAACTGCTGTTAACCCGAACAGGAAATACGCGCCCAAAAGTCGAAAACTGGCAACTTTTTTGCCATTTAAAATCAAAAAAATTAAAATATAAAAAGTGATCACAAGGTGTACAGTCCTAAAAAATGTATCACTTGTAATATGTCATCAAATCCGCAAAAAATTACACGCAACACCCAGAGCTCCAATCACATCCAGTATAAAAAGTACTTAGGCCAGAAGGGCAAAAATCCCAAAAAATTATTTGTACAAGTTTAACATTTTTAAATGTATGAAAACATTATAAAACCTATAAATGTGGATCCCCCGTAATGTACCACCAAGAATAAAGAGAACATGTCATTGGGGCGCCAGTGAAATCGTAATATCCAAGCCCAAAGAATAGGCCAAATGCGTTTTTTCTACCAATTCATCGTGAATTTGGATTTATTTTTTTCCCGTTCCCAGAGTTACACGGCCGGATTCTTAAATTACCCACACTTTTGAAGTGGTAATTTGTTACACATGGAAAATAAAAAAAAGTTACAGATTTTTGAATGTGGGAGGAAAGTATGAAAAATGAAAACGAAAAGTCGGCAAAAAAGGGCTGCGGCGGGAAGGGGCCTAAAGACACGAGTCTCACTCAATTAGAAGGCTTAGAAAGTTAAGGATACCTCTGCCTTGTGTGGTCTTATATCCGGTTTTCAGCTATAAGAGGTTGGGTTGAAGTGAGGCGTTCTCAGTTAATAACACGTCAGTCCAATTGATGTCAGAGGCATTATTAATATATAATCTATACTATACGAATGATATCATATTATATAAGCCTTTTTATAGAAGGTGTCAAACAGCGATATTACATCAAATTGCAGGATTTATTTTCTTTCACTGGACATATGTGGAACATGTGCCATGACAATACAAAAATATGGCGCTACTTCAACCATAACACAGACATTTTGGTAGGCAGACATTTTTACCGGGTATGGATATAAACTCATAATATATAGTCAATATTTAAAGTGATTCTCATGGGGTGGAAAAAACTTGGTATTTGTAAGTCTTTATTATGTGATAAATAAATAAAATAAACCATCTCATAAGTGATGATTGAGGTTTAGCAATTAATTATATTGATGTACTCCACATATTACTTATTGTTAAAATTTTATCAACAAAGGGCAAATAGTGAATTTAACAAGCTAGCAAATAACAACAACCAAACTGACATTCAGGATCAAAACAGGGGGGGGGCAATTTAAGGCATGGATATTTCAAATGATAATGCACATATTTGTTTCTCATTCCTGGAGGGAATTTAGTATTTAGATGAATTATCCAGTGGGCTTGCGATCGAATAGAAGGATCCTCATATCTCATCTCTTAAGTAAGGAAATATTACTGGAATGACATGTAATGCATGCAGTGTCTGTATATAATAGCTGGACTAGATAAGTGGATGCGCAATATTGGGCTGCAAAAAAGCAGTATCATTCTTACTATTTTCACCAAATAGAATTGCATGGCAAAACATGATACTAATCTATAAACCAACTTCTAATTTAGGGTCCATTCACAAGCGGTACGCCCGCAGTTGCAGGCATTACCACCGTGGTGGTGATGGACGGGGAGGGGAGGTGACAATCCTCACTCCATAGGGAATAGCGGCCACGGAGCACACACGCAAAAAGAGAGGGATGCGTGTGCACCGATATCTGTGCCGACTATTGCCGTTATGGAACGTACATGCGGCCGCAAATTACGTCCCCGCCGGACGGCCCATGTGAATTGTGTCCTTGTTTCAATTCAGTAACATTAGAAATTACCGCATGAGAGGTAAGCTGCCGTGCTCCATTGGTCTAGTAATTGTGGGCCATGATGAGAGTACTTGATGGCTTTAGAAAAAAATTTTTGAAGAACAAGATCATTCAATGAAACACCTTCTTGTGTTACTGTGTGCACTGTTGGCAGTCAGACGAGTATTTGGCATGATATCTGTGCAAAAAATATAGTTAAAATCCGTCTGGGAAAATGATATCATTCTACCTCCATCAAAATATGAAGAGGATTTCGCTGTTTCATCCAAGTAGAAAAAGATCAGATGTGAACCTGTGAAAGGCCCTGCGTTCTTAAATAAAAATGTATATCTGCTTAAATCCTTAACAGGTCCTTCTTAGCTCACAGCCATGTCTAAGTAACTAAAACTATGAAATGTTATCTGCCACTTAGTGACATAAAGTGTGAATAATGCTGGTTAGACATTGTAGAAAACTGTAATTAAAAAAATAAAGAAAGAAATTGCAACTTTTGTCAAACTTAGAAATGTGCTGGAAATTTATGTGACTGAAGAACTGCAAATTTGTAAATATGGTGTGAGGAAATATAAATATTATCTAAAACTAGATATTATTTAGAGGTCATCTGATATCAGACTTGGGGATTATGTCTTTGCTTAAAGAGAATCTGCTCACAACAATCCTAGAAATAAAGCCACACGAGACCTGATGACAATCAGGTTTACGTGTGATTTCGTGTGGCTCTTAGGGTTGGGTAAAGGTAGTATTTCTAATTTGCCATCATCTTCACACTCAGACATTAAAGGACACCTGTCTAGGTCTCTGTCACTAGTCATGTCACCACTACCTGTTGGAGCAGTCACAAGGGGATCCATCCCAGCCTTTATCTAGTTATGTCATACATTAATACTGTAAATCACGATTCTTATTATGTAAAAGTAGGTGGTCATATGGTCAGAGGAGGCGTGATGTCAACCCTGTTACCCCTCCCTCTCCCCCTGCTAATATTGGTGTTCGTATCGTAAAGCATGGTAGTGTGGGTGACTGCAGCCGCCTAATATAAGGTGAGAGACACAGACATCAGCTACACAGAATCTGACATGTTATGCTGGTAACATGGCTGCCTGGAGCTGCTGTATACAAACACACATGCACAAAATGCGCAGGGGGGGTGGCCACAGCACCAGGAGCACATCATTATACAGCTGCCTCATTATACAGGCGTCATCATGCAGATATACGCAGAAGAACAAGAGAAGGACATGCCAAAGCTTCAACTAGGGCATGTACGATATCACACAAAAGAATAATGAATAGAGTGGACAGCTTTGAATCTGTCATGCTTCATTGGACATTCACAGGTCACTGCATACAGCTTTAGTACATCATTGCTTAGGTTTACAGGCATGTAGAGGGCAATGAAGGATGGGCAAAATGCTCTCTAATGGCAGTTTATGAAAATATATTTAGTTTAGGGGGGGTTATTTTGCATGACGGGTTTCTTATGTGGGATGTGTTCTTCTGACAGATCTTCTTTTATTCTATTACTTCGCCATTTCTTTTAACTTCTGTTTGGTTAATTAATATGGGGGGGGGGCAGTTTGTATTGGACTCTGAGGACTGCCAATATTTGTTAGATTTCCATACTTTGATTGAGATATTATAATTTGCAATCGAAATCCAAATTTTGGAATTAATGAGCATTATATAATTGTTGAAAACAATTGTCCATTGCAATTTTCAGTTCTAATAATCCCTGAACATTAAGGATCCCAGTGGCTTTAACGATTGTCTTACATGCAATGTCTCTTGCTATCTTTTACTTACATAAAAGGAACTCTTTAATAACCAAGACACGCCATTCTTTGGAATACTATTAATCCAGGGCAGGTGTCGCCATGAAGGAGGCAACAGTAAAGTTATAATTTATTCCAGGGGATTCATGCTCTGGGTAGTACCAGAGACTGTAATTAAGTATTCTTAGTAGAAAGGAATTCTGAAGTGAGGTGATACGCTGGCTGAGATTATATCCCAGCTGAACAATGCTCTTCAACCCGCCCAGTTTCACCACTTTAGTCTCTAAAGTGGCAGAGCGAGAGAACATTCATATTTGAGTTACATTAGACGGGATGTGAGTCTAAGGACAATTGTTAAGGGATTTCTAAGAGATATACATTTTTATTTAAGAATCCATGGCCATTAATCACAGGTTCACATCTGATCTTTTTCTACTTGTGAATGAAACTGCGGAAAACCTCTTAAATGAGGGAGGTAGAATGAAGATCATTTCCAGACGATTTTAATAAGATTTTTGCACAGATTAATTTCATGTTGCCATGGCAATTCGACTTGGTGAGGATAGTAGAGATATACTGTTTTGCAGCCCGTATTGTCAGATCCTGTATCTAGTTCCAACAATTATATTAAATACTTCATGCATACATTTCATTTCCAGTAATATTTCCTTACCTTAAAGCGTGAGCTTGAGGAGTCTTCTATTCGATCGCAATGCCCACTGGATAATGCAGCTAACTACTTAAATTCCCTCCAGGAATGAGAAACAAAATAATGTTGCATTATCTTGAAATATCCTCCTTAAGCATGTTATTGATCTGAAAGTCATTTGGTGTTAGTTATTTGATAAACTGTTTAAAATTCACTATTTGCATTGGTATAACGGTGTTCATTTCTTTCCACGTAAAATTTAACAATATATATATGTGTAGTAACATTCATATAATTAATGCTACCACCTCAATATGCACTGTGATATGGTTTATTTATTTAATTCTTTTATCACATAATAAAGACGTACCATTTATCCACTAACATGAGGAATCAATTAACCCTCAGGGACTCAGCATCTTTTTGCGCCTAAAGGACGCGGCCCCATTTTTCAAAGCTGGCCGGTGTCAATATAAGTGGTTATAGGGGGAACGCTATGCGATATCAGGGGATTTTTGAGGGCATAATAAAAAATCATTTTTTTTCAGAGCGTTTTTTAGTTTGTTTTTGTTAGGGGTCACTTTGCGGATCTAATAATGATTCTGTTTTTTATACAGAAGGTTACCGGGACGCAGGGTACCAAAATATGTGGGGGTTTTGTGATTTATCAATTGTACTGAATAAAAAAACTAATTTGGAGAAATCTATTCATTTAGCATCACATCTTTATCTATGAATAACTTTTTTATTTCGGCTGACAAATCTGGTTAGGGGGCTTATTTTTTTGCGAGACAAGTTGTTCTTTTAGTGGGTTATTTTAGAGTGCATTAAAATTTTTAAATCACTTTTTAGAGCATTTTTTTATAGGGTATTAATTAAAAATTATCTTTTTCGGAAAAGGTTTTTGCGTTTTTTTTTCCTCCGGCGTTTTTACCGTGCGGGTACAGTAAAATTCTGTTTATTATGCAGATGTGAGGACGAGCAATATGCGGGAAGGTTTTTTTTTTTTTGTGTTTTTATGTTTGTTACTTAAGTGTTTTATGGGAAAGTGACATTTTAGGGCTTATATTTTATGTATTTATTTTTATTTATTATAATGTGTAGTGTGTTAAGGTTTGCATATTTTTACTTATAGATACTTGTGAAAATTAAACCAGTAATGCTCTGATCACTGGTTTAAGTTCAATACACTGCTCTACAATACTATTTTATTGTAGCGCAGTGTAAACTGTCTGAGCAGCTTGACTGAATGCAATGGAGATGGGCAGCTCTGGGGCACATTGCCCGTCATCGGAGTGCCCAGAAGAGGATCAGAGCCCCCGGGTAAGCGGCACGGGAGATCGATCCACAGCAGGAAACTATTACATGGCCGCGGTCATGCTTGACCGACAGCGTGTAAGGGCGTTAACACCCGCGATCGGAGTCGGCTCCGATCGCAGGTGTTACAGCACGGTGTCAGCTGTGTAGAAGCGACAGCCGCCTGCTTATGGTACCGGCTACTGTTCGTGAGCGGTCCCAGAAGCTGGAGTATACTAGTCCCGGTGCGCTAAGATCTAGCCCCGGGAACGTCGTATAATGTCGTGGGTGCCTAGGGGTTAATATGGACTATATTTATGATGATATACCATACCCGGTTTAAAATGTCTACGTTACCTAAATGTAGGCGTTGGGTGAAGAGCGCCATATTTTTGTATTGTATAGCCACATGTTTCACATTTTCAGTGAAAAAAAAAAAATAAATCACCTGCAAATTGATTGATATCAGTTACACTTCTATTACAAAGGATTTATAAATATGAATATTCAGTTATAGTATGGCATTATAAAATAAGCCGACTACAATTATGACATGTTATTAACCGACGCTTTACTTCAACCCAGACCTCTTATCAGCTTGAAAACCAAGGATATGAGACCACACAAAGCAGAGTATCCCTAATGTAAGCATCTAAGGCTATTGAGGATCTTGTCTTTAGACAACTGGTCAAGCCCTAGTTAGAAAAACATCAAAAGTAAGTGTACGTTACATTTTTAATTATTGTTAATACATTGTAAATGTGTATGTTTTATGTAAAGTTTATTATTTTTAGATGGAGAATCCAGGATAATATGCATTTCCCTATACGATAATATCACAGATACTCAATTTGGGTAACCAGAATTTTTATTTATTTTATTTTTTACTTTTTCGTCAAGTCGCTTTGATATTTTATATAGTTGGATTGCGGAGTATCTCCGGTTTAAGTGGAATTCTGATACCGACATTGGTGGTGTACAAAAACAATTTTTTTTTGTGATCAGTACCCGGATCAAGAGTGTTTGTGCCAAGTGACAATATGACCAGCCAGCAGCGGAAGAAAATTAGATTCTGATAGGGAGTGCTCATTAGGGCTAGTTGCTTATAGGATTTAGCAGTTATATTTGAATTAATTGTGCTCAAAAGATTATAAATATACAGTTTTTTGGTGGAGAAAGATGTGAGAAAGAAAGGTTGTGTAATAGATGACACCCGTACTCTGTCACAAGAAGAAAAAAAGCAGAGCGGCGCGGGTAGAATATAGAATACATATAAAAACTTTTTGTATGTGAAAATGTATAGACTAATGTAAATAATATCTAAGATTAATTAATCGGTCATAACTTACATTTTCAGGCGAGCAGGAAATTGAAACCTGAAACTGAAAATAGGCAACTTTAGCATCGCTGAAACTGCCGCAGAAGGAAGGGAGTAATGAAATGACCGAGAAAACTCTCAAAGATCGCCCAGATTACCTGCAATCCCTGAATGCGAATGAAAATAAAGCTTACAAAGATCCTGATGGTAAGCCACACTTTATAGACCCAAACAATTTTCGGGCTGCAAAAATAAACCATCTCAATACACAGATAGATCAGTACTACAGAAAAACTCGGATCTCGGTAGAAATGTATAATTGCCATAAACGTTGACGGCCTTCGATTATCGTGTCTGACAGAATATGCCATCAATAAAAATCTTGCATAATCAGTAATTATAGTTTGAGCATAGGACATCCACTTACAATAAAATAAAGGAAATATCAGGACCTACAGAAAAGACTGTGCAAGCGCTACGGGCGAAGTATAAAAGAAGCTGGGGAACATCATTTATGACTAGATGTGACCTGGTAGGGGTCTGAACAAAGTGAACTAGGGCAAAAACATTTCTTTAACAAGATAGGGCAATATTGAGGAAATATGAAGATACCCTATTAACGTTATGTATCACGTCAGGGGGCTTGGTGTAAGATGAAGAAAACAAATCTGAAATATATTTTAACTGTAATTGTTGTCATGTCAAGCTACGCCATGGGACAGCATTTGAGAGACTGACTCAGGTCGCAGTCTGCTAAAAAACAAAGTACCTAACTGGCGGGACATTATTTCTCCATGGCTGAAACTAAATCCCCTCTCTACAGTTGTGGGTGAATTCAACCTACGCAAGCGAATCTTAAAGAAAATAAAAAATGGCATTTATTAAAAACCATTGATCTTCAATTCTACACGCAGAGAGGCATATCTATTTCATCCACCCTAAAGGGGATAACACAGCGGCAGTTTAATCCCCCAAAAAAGGGGGCTCTCCCCTTATTACAAACGTGTGGCAACTCGGTAATGCAATTTTCTACTAGTTTTAACCTGTCTGATGTAGCATTATTGGTAAGTGTATTTAAACTCTGTTTTTGTGTTAAAAAGTATATCCTGTCAGATTTTCACTTATTTTAGCAACTTCAGCATTCAACGTAACTTTGTTTTTTTTATTTTATATACATCATATTGCATCATACAGTGTAATTACTGTGGGGCAGTGTGGCTAATGGGTTCTTATCAGATGAGAACAGAATATAAGGACAGAGCGACGTAGATTCTTAACTTATTGAAGCCGCTCACAGGCTTTGTCAGACCTTCCACAGAAAACATAAAAAATTTTTATCTTTGCTGTATAAATTTTGCTCCCTATTTAATTTTTTTCTTAAAGTATATTAAACTTGTGTTACAACAATATTAATATTTCTTATGTATATTGTTTTTGTTATCAGAAAAAAGGGAGAAAGGGAAATGGGACCTGAATCAAAGGGGTTTTCAATTTTACTCAAGTAAGAACACATGCATAGAGAATACACAAATTAAAGTTAAATTAACTAGTGTGACATCCATTATCAATAGAATCTGCTACAGATCACATAAAAGGGGTTACACTCTGCACAACCTCCCGGCACCTACACATTACAAAATCCTGCCACCTCCAGATTACAGGAAACCACCATTATGCTGTGTGTATAAATTTTTGTTCAATAAAAACGGTGTTAAACATTTGAGGCGGTTCATTCGTTGTCTTTTATCTATTGGTTAAACATTATATATAAATGTTTATACACGCACAATTAAAGTAATATTAAACTGTGTGTGACACCCAATATAAATGACTGGTACAGATCATAAAAAAGGGAGAAAGGAAAATAGGACTGAATCAAAAGGGGGGCTCAATGTATACTTAATTAAAACACTGCATGTAGATAAATATACAATTAAAGGTTAAATAAACTTTGTGATGAAGCCAATAAATTGAATCTGCTAAAGATCACATAAAAAGGGGGTTCCTCTGCACACCCCAGGCCCTACACATTACAACAACACGTACCTCACATTATAGAACCCATAAAAAAATAGGACTAAATCAAAGGGGGAGTTTGGTACCCGTCACTTCAGGAGTTGGCGGGTGTGAATAGGTATGGCGCTTTTACGACTGTAGGGCAGACAACAAGAGTTATAAAAATGGGTTATAAACTAACTCAATCAGTGATCAGGCAAGTCGTACCAAAACTGAAGAGGAAATTAAAATTGATAGTGAGAGGGTTTAATTAAAATGCGGACAGGCATTGCTAGCTTTTAGAGTATAAACAAATGTAAGCGATGTGTGGTGGTCAATATTAGAGATTTCACACAAGAAAATGGACTATTCTAAAAAAGAGATTACACAACGCGAGGTTGTTATCGGATTACTAGGTTAGACACTTGCATCCTCAAGGTCTCACTGAACGATGCCATTTGCGTTTTTGTATTTTGATATAGTCCTATGCTGGTGTACTATGTAACTAGCGGAAGATACATTGATGATTGATATGTTTTGTATAAAGTAAAAAATAAGGTTTAAGTAGTAAAAAAGTAGTAGTCTTACCTGGCCTGCTTTACTATTTCGGAGGGAAGGAGGAAGGGAAGCCACGGATGTTTAGTGGCGGGCTTCCTATGGACTACGGCATATTTAGCCGCAGTTTGGTGATGTATTTATGCATTTTGTAGTTTCATCCAATTATTATATAAAACGAGTGGGATATATGTTGGTCTGATATTTCTGTAATGATTGTCCTGAGCACAGCTTAAGGCGGTGTGCACTTTCATCAAATATTGATATGGTTTGGTAAGGAAAAAAGTTATACAATTTTACAAATACTCTCAGTATCAGTTCCTTACTGTTTCGAGATCTTGCCTCACTTTAGTTTGTTAGAATAGAGCTTATAGTAAAGGAAATAAGAGCACAGCAATCAGAGTCAGTGCTCTTGGTGTGTGTCTCTGTGCTGCAGACACAAATGGCACCTTAGACAACCCTGAAGGTGTGCGGATGAGGGCTTGCTCCTGTTCTCTGTAATAAATAAGCTCTATACCTACCGGATACTTGCCGGCATGATGAGGCTTTCCTCCGGTACCCAGTGACTTGACCCGAAGGCAGCGCTAGCCACTAGTAAGAAAGAGGATCAGTGCCCCGCAACCAAAACGGTTAGGCCCCAGTGGGGATGATGCAATAGCATCAGCGTAACAGCCTGGCCTAACAAATCCATTATTAGATGCAGTGTGTTAGTAGTCTAAGGGCTTAATGCATACAAACATGTGCTAGACCTGGGCCTTTAACCCGGCAAACTCATGCTGGAAGAAAGAGGGATGCGGATTCCCATAAAAGCCCCCTGGCGAGATAAAATTGCTTGGTGAGTACACTGGTGACTAAGTGAATAGACTATGGAGCAGTAATACAGCTGTAAATGAGGCTGCCTAAATAAATTCAGCATGTTGTTTAATTGGTGTGTGTATAGGCTTACTGTATCTGTAATTACATGAAGGTGTGAATGTAAGACTGACATTGAATTTATAATTTGTATTTATAAGATTTCTGTTCCCTGATTGGAAGAGGTGCGAGTGGTTAGTGATGGTGAATGAACTCAGAATTACAGGAATGAGGGGAAGCTGTTTTGCCCTCCCTAGTTGACGTCATAAACCAGGAAATGCAACCTAATCCCAGAGAGCTGGAAAGATATATATAAAAAAGGGCAGCAGCATGATATAGGTACCGTTGACTCTAAACTATTTTTGGCCAGGAACTCAGAGTCATATTTAAGGATTTATAGAAAAAATAAAGTAAAATCCACAAAATATTAATCCCTTGGCTGTTTGATATTTACACCACCTTGCTTTGTTCTAACTTCTTGAATAATAGCTTTTCTTCTTCAGAATTATCTGGCTGTGTTTGCTAGGAAAGAACCACATCTATAATATCATAGTTAACGAAGGTTAGAAAAGGCATCCCGCAGTCTATTTATTTACCTGCTTTTATGTGGCATTGCCTCACATCCCGGGAAAGGCTAGATATGCAACATTTTAACAGCTCCCCAGTTCCAGTGTAGAACTACCTCCTTTCAAAGAAATGCGAGATTAGTCTGAATTAGTCTCTCATACATAACCTTACACTCCAGCTCCGAATGGGTATGTTTGTATCAGAACAATATCCAGGATAGTATCTCTTCAAACATTTTACTCACACCAGAATTAAAACTCTCACGTCTGTCAGTTTTCAGGAACGTTTTTGAATAGTTTGTGATATGGCACAAATTAGCATGTGCTATGTCGTGTAAAACAGATCTTGCATCATTAATGGAATCTATAAATATTAAACTAATTTTTCTCTCTATTACAAAGAATTATTAATTAAGGTTATATCTGGATGCCATTAGGCCAGTAATTCTCTATTTTGCGCAGTTTGAGCTGGCAGTTGCCACTTCTTCTTGGGTTAAAGGTGAGATTCAAGAGAATTACATTATTCCTCATTATTGTCTTCCACCATAGGATTTTCTGACTAAAGACAGATGAGAAGGTGAACATCAATAGATTGGCCCATTCCTCAATTCACGCCACAGTCCCCAGGTTATTCCTCAGGCGGCCCACACTCTTATTTGTGTCCATTGGGTATATTGTTCAATTGGGTCTAGTGGGTACCAACCTCATTTGCAAACTGTTTTTTGTATACATTTTTGGGCGATTACTTTTAATTTGTGTCGTTTTTCTTTGAAGTCTCTATTTTTGCTGCCTGTGTTTTTTTTTTTAGAAGTATTTTTACTCTCGCTATGCAGTAACGCCTTCCCACAATATTTGGTTTTAGATTCCAAAACAATAGTAGGATCAATAGCATGGTAACCTATTTGCGATTGGTGACCAGACTCAATTTTTAGAATCTGACAAGTGGCGCAATGTTTGGTTATACTTCGGAACCCGTGAATAACCAGTGTAAGTTCAAAAGTTAACGTGAGCCACGGGTAAACGGCTTACCTGGTAACCTCCACTGATCACAAAAAATTTGGCCGCCCCGCACATCTTGGCGAAGATCTCACTACCGTCTACATTGGGGAGGTCGCGTTGGTCGCCATGACAGATAGGTCTTCGATCCGGCATAGTTAAAATGAGGCGGGAAATCCCTATATGTTCATCCTGTAGCATGGGATTGATCAGAAACCTTGGTTAAGTACTCGGAAAAAAAGTTCTGACAAATAGTAAAACAAAATATAATAAAAAAACTAAAAAAAAAAATTTTTTCAAATCACCCCCTTTCCCCTAGAATGATTTAATTATAACTAACAGTTAAAAATCATAAAAAACACATTAGTTAATGCCGCGTTGGAAAATGCCCAATCACAATTGTTTTTTCACTGCGTTTGCCGCGTAAAGGCAAATAGTGCCCAAAGTTGAAATGGCACTTCTTGCCATTTTAAAAAAAATATAAAAATGAAATAAAAATTTCCCATTTTTTACAGAATTTGACGTGAATTTGTACACAGAAAACAACCATCACACAGCTATGTACAGGGAATAATAAAAGTTACAGATTTTGAAGTGGGGCAATGAAAATGAAAAACGCAAAACGAAAAGGGCCTGTGCGGTGGAAGTGGACTAAAATACCCCAAAAAACTGATAACTCACTGATAGGCCATAAATTTTGTAGTATTCAACATATAAGGGCTTGTTATTTGCCAGGGTAAACATATAGATAATATGTATTAATTTATATATATTTAGTTGCATGATAAAATATATATATCATTAAATTTTGGGGTCTTAAAGCATATCATGAAATTTTATAAACTATTTTAAGGGGGGACAAACAAAAATGACAATTTTTTATTTTGGAATTTTAGCACTTTCTTTTTTCTTTACTCCTAACAATATTTTATCGTATTCTCTGGTTTTTACTACGATTACGGTGATACCCAAGTTATGTTTTTCCTATCTTTGCGCAGTTTTACTGGCAAAACCCAATATTGGAGGAAAATCGCCTTGTTTTTACTATCAACAAATTTTCGTGGACATAACTTTCGAATTTTCTGTGACAGATCTGGTGGAGGGTGATGTTTTGCGTAAAAGAGATGTTCTTATCAGTGTATTAGATTAGGGCACATAACTTCGTTTAAAAACATTTAAGTTCTTGTTTGGTTTTTTTTACGTCGTCGTGATTACGAGACTTTTATTTATTTATTTTTATATATTATTGTAAATGATTTTTATGTTCTTTCACTCTGGACTTGAACAGCATTCATCTGATCACTTGTTCAAGCCCTTAACTTGTATAAAGCCCTTTGTAAAACTTGCATGTAGCTACAAGAGGTGTACAGAAGTGCCCCCCGACATAGAAAGTAAGCGTTTCGTCAGAACAGAAACGTAACCCA
The DNA here is from genome assembly GCA_019512145.1 of Engystomops pustulosus. Taxonomy (NCBI): domain Eukaryota; kingdom Metazoa; phylum Chordata; class Amphibia; order Anura; family Leptodactylidae; genus Engystomops; species Engystomops pustulosus. The sequence continues at coordinate 172,112,141 of CM033642.1, read as the reverse complement.
CTGAATGGCCGCGTAAACCTCTGATATGGCTCGGGTCAGTACGGGTTAAGAATCCTCTCATTTTTCAGGATGTGGGCCTTTAGACTTCTGTTATATATGCAAGGTTGCTATGGATGTGGGGATACCAAAATATGCGAGGTATTTTCCTTTTGTTGAAAATTTACTTTTCTGATTTGTATCATGTAATGGGGCATAGGGTAATCTCATTTTTTTTTACTACTGTTGTTTTTATGACGGTTGTACTTTGTCAAGGGTGGACATGAAGTGACATTGATCCACTTGATCAGTATAATATGAAATACTAATGTATATATAATAACTCTTAAATTTATCGATCACCAAATTTTGCACAGTGTTGGCTGTGACTAGAGTAGTCTTAGACCAGGTTTTGAGACAAAAATTTAACCCACGCTTACAAAACACACTCTATAACGACAATAGCCTCGATAGTAAAGTATTGTATGTGATGATGAGCAGTTAGAAAGCTGAGGAATGATTGGTTTGCTGTTCAGGTCAATCATATCAGATCGCTGCTTTGCTGGCTACTACAGGCAATGAGTAGAAGACACATTTGTGTGAGTTAAGATGGATAGGGATCCAAAGAGCTAGGGGAGATTAGCAGAAATGTCGTGAGGTTAACCGTTAGAGTTGCCCATGGAACAATCAGAGTAACTGAATTTTTATAAACTTGAGCGCCTGAACAGTCAGTAGGACTCCAAAGAACACATTCCGGCGGGGACAGGCGACTCAAACGAAAAAATTCCGGCGAAGACAGTCTGAAAATGAATAAATAACATTTAATATATTGTTTTTAAACCATTTCTATTTTGTTGAAGTAAGAGCAGTTATTACTATCCCCGGGAGCCAGGATGCTACAGCGAGTATGTAATCTATATATGTTATATGAAATTGAGAGGGTGTGCTTTGATATAGATGAATGAGGTATGCTGCTATGAAATATGGGACGGTCTTATGAATTAATAAGATGGTGATGACATTACAGTAGGGTATGTCGATGCTCTAGAAAAAATCTGGCGCAATATATAAAGTAGGGATCACTTGTATCTAAAGATTTTTATTGGGTAAAATATATATTTATCAATTGTACGTCATTTAATGCAGTACTCGTCGTGCTGCATGTTTATCTTATGCTAGGCCATTTGGTCTTATGTTAGGGCGTTTCGAAAGAGGCGCTATGTGAACCTCTTCCAGGAATAATCGGTGCATTTAACCCTTACCGATTTTGGAAGTAATAGCAACTGCATGGTGGGATGGTTTGCGTTCTGAACGTAGCCGGAAGCCAGAAGCCAGGAAGCTGGGCATGTAGTTGGAGGGATATTATAGCCAGAACACGCGAGATTTCTATATTGCGGGCTTTAACCCCAACACACAAGTGGTTGCGCAGGAATCGCGGAGTGTACGGGCATTAAAGGAAGCGGGGGGGGGCGGGGGGATCTGCTGCTCCGAGTTGAGCCCCAGGGAGTGCATTCGGACAGGACCGGCTATAACACAGCATTGATCAGTGTTGTTCCCCATATGTATTACACTGTGGCTAAGTGATGATTGAGAGTTGCGACAAGCGGGGATAACTATATACAAAGTAATAAAGTTAAAAAAAACACAAAATAGCCAATCAAAACCTCAACATAGTGGTAGAGGAAGCGTCCGTAAAAATCCATAAAATAAATAATTTGCCGTGGACCCGCCCTCGTGTTGAACGCCCGTACAACAAAAACCTGAAAACTAGCAAAAATTTCTATACCATTTTATTATAAAATCCTTCACAAAAGTTCCCAAAAAACTGATAAAAAAAAAAAGTTATGTGCGCTAAAATGGTAAACTGAAAGGACACAATAAAACGTAAAAATAAGCCTGAGCTTGTAAACCAAAAAAATCATTAAAAGTTATGTCTCCGGAAAGTGGCGATGAAAAAAAACAAATTGAGATCGCATCTATATTAGCTTTTATCCAGTAAAATTGTAAAAATCTATGAAAAACGATATAAATGAGGTAGTCACCATAATGTAGTGATCTATAGTTTAAAGACTACTATAGTATTTTTAGTATGCGGTACGATCCCCCAAAATACACAGAAGCCATGAGAATTTCTTTTCACCTACATAAGTGTGAATAAAATCTCATTAATAAGTAATGACTAAAATGAAATATTTCTAAAAGTGATCCTATTGTCGCACAAAACAAACCGCCCCTATATGTCCAATGCCAAAAAAATAAGGATTGTAGCCATTTACAAATGAATTGAGATCGTGGTCTGAAAGGCGCAGCTTCCCTTGATGCCCGTGTGTTCCATACAGAGATTACCACAATATGGCGGTATTGTTATATAGGCAGGAACGATTGGGTATAAATTTGTGGAGCATTTTGGTATCTTCTCCATGAGAAATTTGTAAGTTTTATGGAGAAGAGAACATACAAAATATAAGCCAAAAAAAAGGGATTTTAAAATTGGGGCCCCCATCCGAGTTGTTTTAACCCTTAACAAAACTTCATAAAAGTTGTGAACAAACGTCAGAAAAGTGTTCTACAGATTTTAAGGGACTGTAGGTCTATTCCATTTTCCATTTATTTAGGCCCTCAAAGTGAATTGAACCTGGCAGGCCCATCTATTAGCAGGCTTTGTGTTTTTCTGAAAATGTGAATAAATCGCACCTACGTTCAAAGCAACATAACTCCTAAAAAAAATACGAGAATGCATAAAAACAACAATGTACAAATAAAGAAGAAATTGGTGAATGGTAGGTAGTCAAAAACACGCAAAAAAAATAAAATGTGTGGAAAAAAGTAGAACATTTGAAGTTTGAACAGCGAGAATCTAGAATGTTTCAAGTTTCACCAATATCTGATTTTTCGCAGCAGAATAAATGCAAAACTACCACAACCAGTTTCACGAACATGAAGTCGCTATAAAGTGTCACGACTGAAAAAAATTTCTAAAATCACTTGGTATGTTACAGCGTGTACAAAGTTAAACACCTTTAGAGTGGACACCAGGGGCGATTTTAAAAAGGGGCCGTGTCCGGCAGGTGAAAAGTGGGTTTACGGGGTTAAAAGACAATTTAAATATATTACTCACTATCGCTATCCACAGGAGAATGTGACAGTAAATAGATTGGGTCTTTCTCGTTATAACCTCATTGCAGTGGGCCAAACACTCGTAGAGGACTGTCGTGTACAAACTCTAACCAAAGACACCGTCTATTATCGCAAAGGGCCCAACGAAATTTCAATTGTGAATTTATACACCCTTCTCTGTCACAGCGTCTCATTGATAGCAGAACTCTGAGGGACCACAATAAGAAGAACATATGTCCCAGCGTTACAGCTGCCACTTAAAAAAAAAATAGCTCGGTGCACAGCATGTCCTGGCTTGTATGGGACCGGACACGGAAGATACCTGGAGTCCTCTCTGGTTGATGGACTGGGTGCCAACACGAAGGGCTTGAGTGCCAACCTATGGCCCCAGTGCCATAGGTTAGCCCATCACGACCTATTGAAAATCGGTATTCGTTTATTTGTTTAAAGGGCCCACCCTCGTCTTTTCAGGTTCAGCACCACATTGACATTAATGAAAAACATAAATTATTTTTTTCAGATTTTTTCGTTTTGTGTTAAGAATGTATGTTTCTCTGTGTAATCTGTTAGGCCCTATTGGTACATTGTTTGTAGCAACTTAACACGCATATCCCTCCTCGTTTAAGCTGATGACTACAGTACTAGATAACACATTGGCTTTTCTTGTTTTGCTGAACTTTTTCCACAGGGTATGTGTTTTTTACAAGAAATTTTTAGACGATTGTGTGAAAAGACTCCTTGTTGTGGGTGCTGGTTGAGAACAGTCCCAGGTTATGCCTTTAAATTTGCCTTTCGAAGTTTAGAGAAGTTGGTGCCTACTACTAACCATTAGGTACAGTAGTCATCAATAAAAATATTCAATGATTATGGTAGTCCAAACCTGTAATTTCCGATATTTATGTCAGGTTGTGGTAGGGAAGATACCAGCATGTCGACAAAAAAGATATGCGGCCTCGAAGGACCTGCAGGTTTCTGTCTGTCTATTAGGGGTAATTGAATTCCCCAATGGCTGTACACTACCAGATAGGAGCATTTATTTGCCTGACGTATGAGCAGCTTAACTCGGCGCCTCGCTAATTGGATGACCTAGTAGAAACAACCTATGCTCGCAAACCCTTTTAATATTTATTATTTTTTTTCCTCCTATCCCAACTATCGAGACTCCCCATTTATTTCTTAGGGATTCACCTTTGAGGACGGATTAAGCATGATAACTGTAAAATAAACCCCCCTTTTATTTAGATGCATGGTAAAAAGACTTTAAAAAAATTACTTTAATACCAGTTCTGGCTAGTCCAGCATATTCAATGAACCCACTATTAATTTCCGTTCCTCTATTTGTTTGATGAGGCCTGCATCGATTTACAGTGGTTGCAAAAGTATGGCACCCCACGCAATTTTCCAATAATACTCGTTTTTTTTAGACAAATGCAATAAAAATTCTTTGGTTATGAATATCTCATTTTTTGCTTGCAATGAACACACACAAAAGGAATGAAAAAAAGCTAACAGTATGCAACCTAGATCATACTTGGTAGCCCCCCAACCTTAGACAAAAAACAAGTCTATTACAATGCTCTCCTGGAATTTTAGACCTTCTTTAGCCAACGCTCCAGTCTGAGCTGAAGGGTCCCCTCTCAAATGTAATGTTGAATCTCTCAAGGTGTGTCTATTGGAATAAGTGCTGGCCATGTAGAAGTCTTAGTGCTTATTCAAAATGTAAGCTTTATTTTCATTCGCTTCAGGGATTGCAGGTAATGATGGCTAACTTTTAGAGTTTTCTGTCATTTCATGATATCAACTGCGGCAGGTTCAGCGATGCCAAGTTGCCTATTTTCAGTTTTAGGTTTTCTGCATCGCACTGAAAATGTACTTATAGACACGTTTAATGATCTTAGATATTATTACATTAGCTATACATTTTCACATCCAAAAAAAGTTTTATGCTTTTTTCTTCTTGTCATCAGAAGTACGGGTGTCATCTATTACAACAACCTTTCTTTCTACACGAAAAAATGTATATTTAATAATACTTTTGCGCACAATTATTAAAATATAACTGCTAAATCATATAAGCACTAACCATTAATGAGCAGCTCCATAGCAGAATCTAAATTTGCTTCCGCGGCTGGCTGGTCATAATTCATTGAGCAGAATCTAAATTTGCTTCCGCGGCTGGCTGGTCATAATTCATTGGCACAAAACACTCCGGGGACTGATCATAATGTAACACCACCATAAATGCGTCACCAATTTCGGTATTCAGAAATTCCACTTAAACAAGGAGATACCCCGCAATCAAGAGATTTTCATTTCCTCCACCAACAAAGAGTTAATAAAATCTCACCAATTAGCTATAGAGGCCCCAAAATTATGTAGCAGAAAAGTGCATCTCATGTGGCAAAAGAAATAAGCCCCTATAGGTCCTCAATAAAAATACAAAACAAATTATAGCCTGTACAATGTGACATCGCAAATCTGCTCTGGAGGGCGCCTCCTTCCTTCTATGCTCCTCCCATTCTATGCTCCTCCCCCTGTTATATGCTCCTCCCCCTGTTATATGCGCCTCCTTCCTTCTATGCTCCTCCCCCTGTTATATGCTCCTCCCATTCTATGCTCCTCCCCCTGTTATATGCGCCTCCTTCCTTCTATGCTCCTCCCCGTTATATGCTCCTCCCATTCTATGCTCCTCCCCCTGTTATATGCTCCTCCCATTCTATGCCCGGCCGTGCGCCCCCCCGTACAGCACCACCACATATGGGGGGTCTGCACTCGGGAGAGATTGGGGATCACCATCTGTGGAGCCTTTTTTCATTTAATCCATTACAAATGTTTAATTTGCGTACCGGGTCCCGATGCATGAAGAGGGCTCGCTAGCACCAATTGCGGGTGTTTTCACGTCGAGCTCAAAAACATGGCGGCGCATGGGCACTGCCATTTTGCCGCGGATCTTCGCTCCCTGATGACGTCTTGGGGAGCGGCGATCCGTTGCCATGACAGCTTCGTGTCTCACGAAGGCCCGAATCTCTCGTTTTGACCCATTCATTATAATGTGCTATTTACACATTGTAATGAATGAGGAGGAAAATCCCCATATACAATATGGCAGTATATAATAGGATCGATCAGACAACCTAGGGTTAAAGTACCCTAGGGAGTCTGAAAAATAGTAAAAGTGAAACCAGATGTTGTTTTGTAATATATTATATAAAAACTGTTTGGCGGAACTGAGCCACATATGATTAAGGCCCTTAAACAATTAACAGACGGCCAGTAGTAGTGACCTACTGACTATGTTAGGCGCATATATACAATCTACCAAAACAAGTAAGGACTCCACACAGGGTCCCCGATACGGCCAACTTCCCGGCTTAAGTGGATACAAAATTGATGGCAAAAAATTAGCCGAGAGACTATGCCATGGTGTTAAACTCATACACCTGGATCAGACGCGTTCTCTAACAGCCGTGAGGCCCAGAAATAACACAACCAAAAGCCATCAATTTAACTCCCTTATGTGCATGTACAAAACGTGAATTGATTCAAAGAGAAAAAGAAAGCATTCAACAGGGTAAATTGGATATAGGTGCGCTGAGAGGACACTGCGTGAATAGGCCTTGTTTGAAAGCACAACAGGATGCAGTGGATGTTACCTTTATATTCCATCCAAAGCAAAGGTTGTGAGGGTAAACGGTTATCCGTTTACAGTACGGGGGGGACAAGAGATCCACGGATATAAGAAATGAGTTAGAGGGTTGTCCATTATCGTGCCTTATTTGTGATAGTCCTAGAGCATGCCTAGGGATGTCAGATAGAACTTTAGAAGTATACCGGAGAATATAATATATAGTTTAGAGGACAATCAGATTAGAAGCATATGTAAGATGAGTTACTTTTTTTGGTTGTAATAAACACAAGGATTTCCACCCTAATTTATTCAGCTACTTTAAAAGAATATTAGGGGTAGTCATTTTAAAAATAAATTTTCTAATCTGGAAAGGTAAATTAGCGGTATAACATGTCCCATGGAGAGATCAAAGGGTGGTTGGAGGATTTGCTTCCCTTTAGTGGCCAAAAGAGGGATTCTAGTATATGGGGGTAAAGATTTAAATCTAATATAAAAGAGGATATAAAAGGGAATTTTCTCCCTTGCTTTAAGCCATTTTTAAAAACAGGATTGCGAAAGTGGAACAAAGGAAGGTTCTCATGTAGGGGCGCTGTGCTACATTTAGAGAGGAACCATATTACTAGGGTTCTGTACATGTACCAAACCCGCCCAATGGCCTCCGGGAGCAATTTTTCGGACATAGCAACAAATCCAAACAAAACTTTATATGGCGAATTAAAAAAATCAACGCTTAAAAAAAGATATTTGTAAGACCAAGAGATAAAGGGGGCCTGGCCCTACCCGACGCTTAAAAATGTATTACAGAGCTACCCCATTTTGGCTAGGGTAATAGACTGGTGTTAAAAATATCAAAAATAAATTGTGAGTCGCATTTTAGAACAATATAAAATTGTATCAAAAAGGTATAAAGACACCAAAAAAATGATATGAATTTCCTGGATGTTAGATCATTGTCTCGCTGATGAGATGTGAAACTGGGGGTGGGGGGGTCATTCTTGCATATCTTTGGTCTGTCCCGTATGAGCAGTTATTGGAAAGGTATAAAACACATTATCCAACAGAACCTAAATCTGATTTCTCTTTTGCACCATCCATTGTGTTATTACAGCATTGTGAAACACAAACAGAAGCATTGTAAGATTCATTTATGCGATCCTTTTGGATAAGCAGGCACGGACATGTTATCCCCAATATGTGGAATCAAACAACAAGCACCATCAAGTGCCTCTCGGCTCTCAGAGTAAATGATACTTATCACAATTGCATAGGAGCCCGAACAAATACTTTCTGTAAAGGGGGCAAAAGATAAACTTTGATACCATCCGTGGGCTAGATGGATATATTTAGAAACTCCGGAGAATACAGCATTTGCTGCGAGCGATACGGAATAGGGGTTAAGGGGGGAAAGAAAGGGAGGATGGAGAAGGTAGAAAAGTGTCTAGATTGTAATGAAGGTGATGTACATGACAGCTGGCGAAGTGGATGGAGAGGAGAGAATAGTGGAGGTTTTTTTTTGTTTCTTGTTTTTATGTATGAATTGTTGCTTGTTGAATTCTTTTGTTTGTTTAATGTTTATTTCTATTTTTTTTGTATTTTTCTGCTATATGTATGGATGGATCTTACCCTAGTTGATAACCGTATTACAACAAGCATAGAAAATATATCAAAATACAAAAATGACAAACCACATTAAAATAGAATTGTTCATGAGCATAGAGGATTGCAAGGTGTCAACCTAGTAATCCAATACACCTTGCGTGAGTAATCTCTTTTTAAGAATCATATCATTTCTGTGTGTGAAACTCTCTAATATTACCCAACGACAGATCGCTTACATAATTGTTATACTCCTTAAATGTCTAGCACTGCCTGTCTATGTTTAACCTCTCATACCAATTTTACGTTCCACTTCGTTTTGGTAAGATATGCCTTGATCACGATTTGATGTTCGTTTAACCTAGTTTTTATAGCTCTCATTGTCTGACCCAAATATGCCAACCCACATGGGCATTTTAGCCTATAAATAACTTTATGAAGTATTGCACGGGTCTTCACTTTAATGTGAAATTTAGTCCCTTTCTTGGATGATTAAAGATATCAATTGTAATATGATTCCAGGTGCAATTTTTGGCAAAATAAACATGTGCAAACAGTACCATTTCTATGTGCTGCTATAAAAAACGTTGATGTGACTTTTTCTTTTCTACTATTCGAAATCTAATTAGTCTGTTCAACCAATTGGAACCGGCTTTCTTTATGATAAATTTGGGATGCTTTAAAAAATTACTCCATAATTGGTTATTGGGGACAGTAGTCCGTTTTAATAATGGTTGTTTTAATAAGGATGGACATGTCTGTAATATGGTCCCTCGAGTATTTTCTTTTTATTTTTTTTTTTTTATTTTTTTTTGTTTTGTCTAGACGAGCTAACCGCATTTCTGGGTAACAGAGACACCTTAATCCTATCTATCAACGTCATCTCTTGGGATACCCCCGATCAACCAAATTTGGATCAATTTTTTCATTTGGACGTCATAAAAGTATGCGTCAGATGGCTGGAAGCAGTTAGAAAACGCGACAGGAATTTGACCTGCATGCGCCATGTTGAGTGTTAAAGACTAGCTTACACCCAATGACTTTTAAAAGACGATCCAATATTTGTTCAAAAAGTAGTTTGTCTTGTGTAACCGACATTCTATATCTTATGTTATGACCGTGCAACCCTGCAACATGCAATTGAAAAAACCTCGACGGAGTATAAATGTCCTAGAAAGAGATTTAAGAATACCAGTAAGATTGTTATATACACTAAAACCTATGAAGCATAAGGATTACTATGGATTAATATGGATAAAACTGAGAGGCACCTCCTTCAGAATAAAGTGTTCAAATAAACTGTTCGACATTTCCTGTGTTGAACAGAATTTAAGAGATTACCAATGAATCGTGTGTGTAACCTGGTCGACGAAAGAGAAAAAGAAAGAAGAAGTAGCGGAGGAGAAGAAACACACTTGAGTATAGTATGACTAAAGTGGGAGAAGCTAAAAAAAGAAGAAGAAAACTAGAAGAATGAGAATAAGATGATTCTTAGTAGGAGAGGAGAATCGGTGGACGAGACAGAAAACATCAAGCGACGGGGCAAACAGGTAGTATTCCAAGGGGTAGGACTACCAGGTTAAAACAAAAAAAGTAGACGAATTAGTTGTGAACATTTCCTGTGATTGGTCTTACTGTGAGAACAGCGTGATAATAAAGGCTTAGGCTTTGTTCCAACATATGATATGGCTCAATTGTTTTTGTAGTAATTTTTATAAATTTTGTACAGAGCCTAGAAATTAAAATGTTTTTCTGGCAAAATAAAAAACAGTGAATTCCTATTCCCACCGACAGAAGGAAGAAAAGGACCTGTGAGTAATCGTATAATTTTTGGAGACATTTCAGAAAATTGTGGTAGATGAAGTTTCAAAGTTTTAAGAAAGATCCAATTGATCATGTGAACAAAGCGGAAAGGGGGTGCACTGTGATATGATAGAAAAGACTATTATCCAAGAGGCTATTAACCAAAGCGTCCAACACTTCAGTCTATCAAAAAATGGGCCAAGATCCCAAGATCCTATAAAGAACTTTGATAAGTATACTGATCAGATTTTGAATGAAGCTGGTTTTGAGGGCGGACATTCGAGAGTTGTTTTGTGAAGCCTTGGACAGTATTTCCCCAGACAGGAATTCCAATCTGGATCTGCTACCAAAGATACATAAGGTAACCCCCCCCCCCCCCCACCCCCCCCCCTATTTTCTAGGGGCCGTTCAATAGTAGAGTTGTTCTCTATATGCGGTGGACTCATTTTCAAAGAATTGTTGCGAAATTGCTAATTGTCAGTGTGGAAAGGATTGGAACAGAGCTTAGACGATTTTATCTCCTACTTGAATCAGTTGCCAGACCTATTAAGTTGTCAGCAGAAAAAAGATCTACATATTTTTCTACACATTTAGACATTGAAATAAAAAGCCCCAGGATCAGTTTTTTCTCACGACACTAATTTAAAACAGATCGGGAATAATTGCTAAATTACGGCAGTCTCATGTCCCCCAACATTCAAAGGTCGATCACAATAGGTCACTTGTAGGTTCGAGGATTTTAGCAGTTGAAATGTAGGATTTTTAGCAGTTGAGAGAAATATGACGTCCAAATGAAATAAATTGATCCAAAAATTTGGTTGATAGGGGTTATCCAAGAGATGAAGTTGAGAGTGTAGGATAGAGATGTCTATGTTACCAGAGAAGCGGTTAGATCGTCTCGGACCCAAAACAAAATTGACGGTCGGGTACAGGTATCCTATGTACTCTCAGTATGACCAGAAATGCTCATCTTATTAAAAAAACCTTATTAAAAACTGGACTATACGTCCATGATCCTAAGTTGGAGTATTGTTTAAAGGACCATCCAAATTTATCTATAAGATGGGACCGACATAGTAAAAAGAAAAAGCACATCAACTTTTTAGCAGCACAGAGAAATGGGAACGTGTGAATGGTTATTTTGCCAAATTTGCACTGGAATCATTAACCCCTTCCACTCCGTGGGATATATCCGCCATGGAGCTGTGAAGGTTGTATGAAGAAGGCTCACGGGAATGACCTTCTTCATACAGAGATGGGCTTTGCTGCATATCGCAGCAAAGACCCACCGCTATCACCCGCGGTCGGTGCAGCACCTGTTCTTTGCCGCCGGCCAAAGTCGCCGAGGGCACTTTAATTGGCGCCGCCATCTACCTCGATCGACGCCTCCCCGAACGGTCATTCAGGGGGCGGCGACCGTTTGCCATGGTAGCCTCGGGTCTTACATTTGACCCGAGGATTGGAGGATCAGGGCTTCTGCATAGCCATTACAATGAGCATGTGGCTCATTGTAAGGTATAGTGAGCAGAAATGCCATTAGAATGAGATACAAGTAGTTATTGCCAGTATATGCAGGAGCGATTTCAGACCATCTAGGGTAATGTACCCTAGAGGGTCTAAGAAAATGGTGGGAAAAAAAAAGAAAAAAAAAAAGTTTAAAAATGTAAAAATTAATAATAAAATATGAAAAGTTCAATCACCCCTTTCACTAGAACGGTATAAACTTAATAAATAGTATAAAAATCACAGACACATAGGTCTCCACCGTGTCCCCAAAAGCCCCCGATCTATCAAAATATAAAAAAACAGAGTTAGTGCCGCGGTGACCTCCGGAACGGCAACAATGGGGGCCGGGCCCAAATGTCCAAACGCGACTTTTACACCATTTTAGTTGACATAAAAAATGTAATAAACAATGATTAAAATGTCGCACAGTCTCAAAATGGTTAGCAATGAAAACATCGCCTCATTTCGCAAAAAAAGTGGACACTCACACAGCTCCATGCGCCAAAGTCTTAAAAAAAAAGTTTTCGGTCAGATAAGAAGATGGCAAAAAAATTTTCTTTTGACAAATTGGTTCATTTTTGTGAACATGTATTAAAAAAACAATAAAACCCCCTATAAAATTTGGTATCGTCACGATCGTACCGAAACAAAAGGAATAAAGTAGAGGTGGTATTTGGAGTGAGAGTTGAAGTCGTAAACTGAGCCCACAAGAAACATTGATGCACATCAGTTTTTTTCAATTTTTCCAATTTGGACTTTTTTTTACGGGCACTCGCACTACATGGCATGGCCACACAAATACAACCCACACCAAATGGGAGGAGTAAAAATTTGTTAAGACCAAAATAAGCACTCACACAGGTCTGTACACGGAAAACAATGAACAAGTATGGATTTTTGAAGATGGATATCGTTCGTAATAGCGAACAGACCCTGCCGTTCATTAAGGGGTAAAGGTGATTCCTTTAATCATCCAAAAAAAGGGGAACTAAATTGAGGATTAAAGGGTTTCTGCACTTGGAAATTCAAACTCCGTTATTTATATGCTTTCAAATGCCTATGGGGGAGTAGTAAAGCGTCCATCCCTATGTCAACAACCACTTCCTGAAAGGGACAGGGACCAGACCCTTTGATGTAGTCCTATTTTTATGGGGTTTCTTATGTGAGGTACAGTGTTGTGTAATGTGTAAAGTGCCTGGAGTTGTGCAGAGTGAACCCATTTATGTGATCGTTAGCGCAGATACATATTATATTGGATGTCACACATAGTGTAATTTAATTTACTTGTTATATTTATCTAATGCAGTGTTGTGAATTGAAGTCTAATTGAAACCCCTTGATCAGTCCCATTTCCCCTTTCTCCTTTTTCTGATACAAAAAACAATATCACAGATATAAAAAGAAATATTACTATGTTGTAACACAGAGTTTAATATAACTTTAATACAACGTTAAATATGAGCAAAAATTTATTATCGAAGAATAAAATTTGTATGTTTTCTAGGGAAGGTCTCTGACACAGAAGCCTGTGAGCGGCTCAATAAGTTAAGAATCTACGGTCGCTGGTCCTTATATTCTGTTCTCAGTGATAAGATACCGTAAGTAGACACTGCACCCGACATTAATTACACTGTATGATGCAATATTGATAATAGGACATGATCAGAAAAGAAAAAAAACAAGTTACGTGAATGCTAAGTGCTCCTAAAATAAGGGAAAATCTGACAGGATATACTTTTACACAAAAAAACAGAAGTTAAAAAACTGACCCAATATGATACATACAGCATGTATAAAACAGTAGAAAACAATTGCATTGCAGAGGTAGCCACCCACAGTTGTAAAAGGGGACCCTTTTCTTTGGGATTTTAAACTGCCCTGTGTTATCCCCGTTGGGTGGATGAAATAGAATGCCTCCCTGGTTGTAGAAGTGCGGATTCCGAAGGGTTTAATAAAATGCATTTTTATTTCTTTAAGCTTCTCTTGCGTAGTTGAATTACCCACACACTGTAGAAGGGGATATTAGTTCAGGCCATTGGCCAGAAAATATTCCCACAGTAGGTATTTTGTTTGTCGCAGACTTCGACTCTGAGTCAGGTCTATCAAAATGCTGTACCATGCGTATGGAAAGGACAACAAATTAAGTTAAAATATATTCAGATATGTTGCTTACACCAAGCCCCCGTGACTGTGTTGATACATAACGTTATAGGTATATTCAAAATTTCTCAAGATTCTTCGACAGGATGGGTTGCCCTTAGAGATGACGCGAACATAATGTCGAGCTGATGCGCGTTCGGAGGCATTAAGTCGTTTTTTAACTCGAAAACTGCTCGTTCCTGGAAGCGAATACCTTGCCGCTGAGGAAAGAAAATGGCATCTCCGCCGTTTGCGTTTTTGCGGCCAGACAACAGAGACAATCACAAGCAAGAGACTCTTGCACTACAACCAGCATGACGTGGTACCCATTACAAGTCGATTAGCAGTGGTTGCCTGGCAAGAATAGGTGACAATGGAATAGCTTAGCCCCCCTGCCTGCGGTGCTCGGATCATTCGTGTCGGATTGCCGATAGGGAGAGAGCTGTGATTTATGATGGTCAGGGAAAGGTTAGGGTGCTCTATAGAATAGTGTAGGCAGGAGTGATTCTACAAGAACCCACAGCCCTTTAGCTACAATAACGTTATACTTTTTTTTTTTTTTTTTTTTTATTTGCTTGTGGCTGGGCTTGGTGGCACTGTAGTGCAGCTAGTACCATATTGGAGGAATTTGCAGGGACTTGCTAACGGTGTGTGAGCTCTTAGTGACACAAATATCCCCTCAAAACACCAAAGTGGGACAAGGTAGGAGGGTTGAGTAGGAATTAGGCAGTCTGTGTTTTTTTTTTTTGTTAGCTTATTTCATTTTTGCGCAACTCCTCTTGAAAACGCAGGTTGTGCGCTCATTGTAGCTACAAAATAGCACATAGGAGAACCCCAATGGATTACTGGCCTCAATAGCGTATATTTCTTTTTTCTGATTTGATTGTGGATGGGCTTGCTGGCATTAGTAGGCCGCTAGTACCATACTGTGAGGAATTGCTGGGAGACATGCTCCTGTTCCCCCACCCCCCCCACCTTTTTATTCGCCCACTTTTTCTTCCCTCCCCTCCCCTATATCTACCCTTTTTCTCCATTAACAAAATACTACAACCTACTCTCACTAGCATCCCACTTTACTCCTCAAAACATCCACTATATATAAATCCTCAAACACTAACTCCACAAGACCTCACCTCTCCCTATCCCAACATTCACTTCGCCCACTCCCCCCACCCGAGAGTGTAACTAGACCCCTTTAGACTGTTACATTCATAAAAGACCACACCTGCTGTAGAACATCCCCTCTCCTAACAAGTTTCTTATCCTTTCATACCACACACTCCCCCGACCACTGTTACTCCCTTTTCCCCCCTCCTCCCCTTTTCTTGTAGAACCTCTTTCCCGACCTACTGAACACTGATCAGCAAATGGCCACGAAACCTCCACAAGCCATTTCTCCTTCTACCGGCCTCGACCCTACATCCACCTTCTCACCAGAGGAAAGTGAATCGAATGCCGTCCAACACAGTTTCTTCCAAACTTCGGCTCCACAAAATCTGCATCTTCCACGCTAAGCAGACAGTCTCCCTTCCACCATAGTGTAACGCCAGGAACATTATACGGACTTCTTTCTGTTCCATGGGCAAGATCAACCCTTACTCACGCACTCCCTAGGCCTGTTCTCCTATACCATATCACGACATACGGCCAGCACCTCACCTGCTCTTCCCAGCCCTCCTAGCTCGCCCATCCATATATTCCAAAACCATAAACATCATTTAGACGCCCGAAAACTACATAACCCCTATCCCCTGAATAATTATCTACCCTCCTCTCGACAGGCTAGCACACCAAATAGAAGATTAACCGCTGTTAACTCACCAGTCCGATCTCTTGTGCACCTAGTAGCAAGACCTCCCAGGATCACGAGGGCTGCGCCCCCCCCCTGGCGTTCGACGTGTGTTTAGCTCTTAGTGACAGCATATCCACCTCCAACACGGAGTAGTGGGACAATTATTAAGATTTTTTTTTTTTTTTTACCTTGTATTTCGATTTATAGCTCCACTAATCTTGGCAAAAGCACAAATCAGTTGTCTGCGTAAGTGTAGGTTAGAAACTAAGCAATAGCCATAGGATAGATCGTTTGTTAAAAATATAAAAAATAAAAAAAAAAAAACACAAATTTTTTTGTTTATCAAAGTGACACTTTAATTTGGAAAATGTTTAACCCGCAGGATAGGGGAGAGGACGAGGGCGTGGACGTGGGCGTCCACCTACTGCAGGGGTCAGAGGCCGTGGTCCGGGCGGGGGTGAGACACCACCTGCTATGGGGGCGCAGGGGAACGCCGCGAGGTAACACTCCCAGTTCATCATGTCTGACAGTTACTGGTACTCGTGGTCAGAGCACTGTTTGAGCCGAACAGTGCGAAGAGGTGATGGAGTGATGGCGACAATGCGTCTCAGCATTTTGTCCACCAGTCAGTCTTCCACAACAGTCCACCCCATGTCACCGAAATCGGCATCTCTCCCGAGCTTCCTCACTCAGCCTCCTTACCCCCGTCGGCCTCCAACCAAAATTTGCCATTGAAACGCCATATGTGTTCGGGGACCCTTCCCCCAGTCACAAAACCACTGTCGGCTGGCTGCTGAGCTATTTCCGCTGCCCAGTTTTCCACCAGTCGCCGTCTGTGGGTGATGATGACAGTCTTCAACTAGTGGAAGAGTGTGAAAGAGGGTGGCGACGATGAGGAGACACGGTTGTCAGGACAGTTGTATGATGAAGTTGTTGTCGGGCGGGTCGAGGGGGGCAGACTGAGGGATCGGGGAGGTGTGGAGGGGGACAGACCAAAGCTGGGTTGATAGGAAGGCGTGAACACAGTGCTTCTGAGACGGAGGCGAGTCCTTAGAGAACAGGTTGGAAGAGGCAGTGGTGGGCCAGACGGAGAGCAGGGCCCGAGGCTGGGCCTCAGCCGCCAAATGTTGCCCGTCGTCAAGATCCCGTGGCGGAGGGATAGTGGTCAGAAGTCTGGAGGTTCTGTTAACGACAACAACGGATGACCGACGGGACTGTGGTGTGCAAAACACTGTTGCCAAACAGGAGCCGCAGGGTTCCACCACTACTAGCTTAAACGACCACCAGTATGCGGATCTTCAATGCACCAAGGCCCGGTCACCTCCGGAGGGCACACCACTGATATTCCCCTGTGTCATCTGCTGTCAGCCCCCTGCCCAGGACCCGGGCCCACCAACCACACCTCGTGCGAAAAACCCCATCTTCGCCTCCACGATCCAACCTCCACAGATCCACCAGCGTTCCACTCTTCATACCCCAGCGATGGAGCGCAAAAACGGAGTTATAGCGCACTGGCCATTGTGTTAAACCTCATAGGTTCAGCGTTTCTCAAGACATACCCACTCTGTCTGATTTGCTCACGAAGGTGGCGCGCATTGTGCGCAGTTAAGGAAGTCCAGCACAGATGCTGCCAGCTCAGGGCCAGCGCAGCCCGCTCCAACTGCCCGCTCACCGACTGTTGTGCGACGTGCCCACGAGGTGGAATTCAAACACTAACATGTAATCCAGAGTTTACCAGCAGAGCAGAGCGATTTGTATGGACTGCACAGATGTGAAATGCCCCAGAACTGGTAGTCAGGTCAGTCAGCTTCCTCAATCTACAATGCGGAGTGGACGTGGAGGTCTGATATCTGTAGGTTGCTGAGTAACTTAGGAGTAACACAGATGGTCGTGGCGATGCCGCCATCATCAGCATCACCCATCCCGCTGCTTGGCCTGTTTGAAAAACTCTATGGTCAGCATGACGTCGGAAAGCTTTGCATCGTCACAAGAGATGGGGGAAGAAGATTCCTTGTGATAGCCAAAGCACCCTTTAGGTCTGCTTTCTCAGCGCATATTGGAGGAGGGGAGGAGGATGAGGAGGAAGAGAGGAGAATGTTGGCGATGACAGCAAGAGGGGACCATTGTTCAGTCCTTCAATGTTCAGCGTGTATGGCAGAAGAAGAGGATGTGGAGGAGGAGGAAAGGGAAATGGACAGTCATGCCAGTGAGGGAGTGATTCTTGCGCGTTGGGACTTGGCGCATATGGCCGATTCATTGCTAAGCTGCTATCCGTGACCATCGCGTTCAAAGGAATTTAATTCAGCACGAGTACTGGGTATTCACTCTCCGGACCCACGGTAACAAGCAAAATCTTTCCACTTCATCCTGGAGGGAAAGGAGTAAGTGTGAGAATGATGTAATAACAGCAGGCCTGGTGCACAAGCTGAAAACAGGATTTCCCTTCTGAAAAGCACTCGCGGCAGAGGCGCACTTCTGCGGGACAAGTAGCGAGGGAGACTAGGCGACCAGTAGCTTGTCTAGCACTGGCAGTGGGTACGCTTTACAGGCCTTTGCCAGGTTTATGTCACCCGCAAGACACTGCTCACCTGTCCCAAAGTCTAGCAGAGAGGGTGATTCTTACAGAAAGATGGTGAGGGAGTACGTAGCTGACCATAACATCGTTCCTAAATGATTGATCACACAGCTCCCTACCAACTATGGGTTTCAAAACGCTGACTGTGGCACGAAATGGCGCTGACGCCTTGGAGGTTCTTGCCTTGCCCTGCCGCTAGCGTGTTGTGCCGAGCGGGTTTTCGGAGATGGGGGCATCTATCACCGATAAGCGTACACGGGCCTGCGACTGACAGCGATGACAGCGCTGACAGGCTGACGCTTATCAAGCGAATAAAGCCTGGATTTTCCGCAGTTCCATTCGCACCAGGTGAAAGAAGCTCAACATGAATAATTTATGCCTCTCCTCCTCATGTCTCCTTCTCCTTTTTTTTTCCCCCTTTTCTTGTACACTAAAGTAGAGAAACTGGTATTTTTTTGCCAGGCAACTGGTCTGGACTATATAGTACTCTATGTATGTAATTTTTCTGGAGGGCCAACTCCCTGTCTCTGTTTTGTTAAAAATTTGGGGGTGCCACAGACAAGGCAACTAATCTATGTTAATTTTTCTGGAGGACAAGCTCTGCTCCTCTGCTTTGAAACCTTTTTGGACTGCCATATAGGCACTATCCAAATTAATTGTCTCCATACAGCCTTCGCGTCGTCTTTTCTTTTTAGCTGCCATTGCACACGTTGTCTCCATCTAACTCCACAAGTCATCGCAATAGCTGCCTCCAAAAGATTAGTCCATATAGTGCATCCAACATGGGTCCCCTTATCAAACGAGCTGTGTCAGGCAGAATTTTGGATTTGGTTTTCATGGCTTCCATGTAAATTTGTCGCCACCCTCGCCTGTGTCAATCCACAAAAAAAGTACTGGCAAAACTTTTTCATTACCAATATAATCAGCGCTTCTTGCGCATTGTTTAAATCCCTCACCCGCCAGGAACCCAAACTTATAAGACGCTACTACATGATCGTATTACAAAAGGTTCTTAGAGATCGACTGTTCTGGGGAAGTAGCTAGAGACAGGGGCTTGAATTGGCGATAAGCGCGCATGGCAGCAGAGCGCCAGCTCCATACCCAAGATCCAACTAAAATAGTTTTAACTCACAAGGCAACTTCTTTAATCACTACTATTCCTGCATCCATACATGGTCTCCCCTTATCAACGAGCTGTGTTTGTCAGGCAGAATGTTGGGTTGTTTTCATGGCTTCCTATCAAACTTGTTAACTTTGTCGCCACCCGTGGTAATCCACAAAATTATGGCAAACTGTATCCTTTACCGATATTATTGAGCGCTTCTTGTCACCTCCTTGGTTCCCTCCGCCACCCAGTGGTTTTAAGACTAGTCATTTGGGGGATTTGCCAAGACACTCTCTAGCCTGCCGACTGCTGCCGCTGCCTCTGCTGCGGTCCCCTCTATAGTGTCAGGGTCAATTATTCGGAGTGTTTAGATGCGATCTACGCCTCATTCGGTCACTTGTCATTTGCCATGATGTTGGCCCATAGTTTGGCATAATGTGCGATTTGTAAGCAGCCTCAGAGGCATCCATGCATGGGCCCTAGCTGTTTCCTGTCCATTTTCGTGGTGTTTCCATCCTTTTCTGAGGTTCCCAGGTGCTTGGCCAAGATCCCTGTGCAGATCCTTCGCGTTCCTTGAAAAACTGCTCGAGTCTCCATTGATTCAAATGGGGCCTCGTTATTCGAGACGAGCACGTCGAGCATCGGGAAAGTTCGTCCGCATAACGAGTTACCGAGCATTTTAGTTGCTCGCTCATCCTCTAGTGCCCTATCTTTTAAAACGAAATGTTTTGCCCTAGTAACTTGGTTCAGACCCCTACAGTCATATTAGTCATAATTATGTTACCGCTATCTTTTTTATATAGCCAGTAGCTCTTGACAGTCTTTCTGTAGTATGATTATGCCTGTATTTATTGTAAGGGGATGTACTATGACTCAAACGTAAGATACCTATTAATGACAAGATTGATTGTGGCATACTCGTCAGACATGTATTCTGTGAGGCCCGTCAAAACGGTTTCAGGCAATATACATTCACAGAGCGCCGTCGTTTTGCTGTAGTAACTATTATTTTGTGTATGTGAGATGTGTTTATTTTTGCACCCGAAAATATGGTTTGGGTTTCTTAAAAGTGTGGCTACGATCAGTATCTGGTAAGCTTATTTTCATTCGCTTCAGGGATGCAGTAAGGATGGCTAACTTCAGAGTTTTCGTCATTTCCTGATTCAACTGCGGGCAGGTTCAGCGATGCAAACAAGTGGCCTATTCAGTTTTAGGTTGTCTGCATAGCACAAAATGTAACTATAGGACAAGTTAATGATCGTAGATATTATTACATTAGCTATCCATTTTCACATCCAAAAACAAGTTTTATGCTTTTTTCTTCTTGTCTCCGAAGTAGGGTGTATCTATTCCAACAACCTTTCTTCTATCACGAAAAAATGGATATTTAAAATACTTTTGCGCACAATTATTAAAAATATAACTGCTAAACCTTATAAGCACTAACCATTAATGAGAGCTCCATAGCAGAATCTAAAAATTTGCTTCCGAGGCTGGCTGTATAATTCATTGACACAAAAAAAACACTACGGGGCTCTGATCATTAAATGTGAACGCCCCCATAAAGGCGTCACAATTTCGGTATTCAGAAATTCCACTAAACAAGGAGATACCCCGCAAAAACTATAGAAAAATATCCAAGGAACTTGAAGGAAAAAAGTAAAAAAAAAAAAAACAAATTCGGTACCAAATGAGTATCTGTGATATTATCGGATAGGGAAAATGCAAATATTATCCTGATTCTCCATCTACAATATAACTTTACATTAAAAATATACACAATTTACAATGGAATTTAAACAAGTAATAAAAAATGTTAACTACAACTTACTTTTTGGATGTATTTCTGAATAGACGAGTGTCTAACCCTTCCCGACAGTGACGTTCAACTGTCGGGGGTTCCGGTACGGTGAGAGGGCTCGCGGGACTGAGCATCTCATAGTCGGTAAGTCTTTGCTGCATATCGCCAGCAAGGCTTACTGGTTAACACCCGTGGATCGGGCCGGCACTGATCGCTGGTGTTTACCGTTGATGCCGACGGCAAAGGTGCCGGCGGCTAAAAAGAAGGAGGAACGCGCGCACCGCCATCTTTCGTGGATCGTCGCTCCCCGTGCGTCACGGGGAGCGTCGATCGTCGCACCTGTGCTTTGGATCTTCACGAAGAAAGACCCGAAGCAGTCGGGCTAACCTTAAGCTGTCAGCACATTGTTAAGTAAGAGTAGGAACAATCCACATTATAACGCCATACTGTAGATATGGCAGTATATAAAGGTCTGGCTCGATCAGACAACCTAGGGTTAAAGTACCCTAAGGAGTCTGAAAAATAGTAAAAATAAAAAAAAAGTTAAAATAAAAAAATTATAATAAAAAAACCTAAAAATTCAAATCACCCCCCTTTCCCTAGAATTGATATAAATATAAATAAACAGTAAAAATCATAAACACATTAGGTATCGCCGTATCCGAAAATGCCCGATCTATCAAAATATGATAACGTTTTTTCACTGCGTTTAACCCCGTAACAGAAAATCGTGCCCAAAGTCGAAAATGGCACTTTTTTGCCTTTTAAAAAAAAATTTAAAATTCTATAAAAAGTGATCAAAAGGTCGTACAGTCCTAAAAATGATAACATTGTAAACGTCATCAAAATCCACAAAAAATGACACCAGCCACAGCTCCGTACACCAAAGTATGAAAAAGTTATTAGCGCCAGAAGATGGCAAAATCCCCCCAAAAAATTTTGTACAGGAGGTTTTAATTTTTTTAAATGTATGAAAACATTATAAAACCTATACAAATTTGGTATCCCCGTAATCATACTGACCAAAAGAATAAAGTAGACATGTCATTTGGGGCGCACAGTGAAATCCGTAAAATCCAAGCCCACAAGAATACGGCACAAATGCGTTTTTTTTACCAATTTCACTGCATTTGGAATTTTTTTTCCCGCTTCCCAGTACACGGCATGGAATATTAAATACCACCATTTTGAAGTGTAATTTATTACACATTTTTGAATGTGGAGAGTGAAAGATGAAAACGCAAAATCGAAAAAGGGCTGCGGCGGGAAGGGGATAAAAAAAAGTCTGAGATTAAATCTATGGATCGCTTACAAACAGCCAAACTGTAATTGTACAGTTTGCCCACAGGAGGGCAGTGTATACTATACTGAATTATATCATATTATATAAAGCCTTGTATAGAAGATGTAACAGCGATATACAATCAAATTGCAGGAGATTTATTGTTTTCACTGTTGTTATTTGCTAGCTTGTTAAATTCACTATTTGCCCTTTGTTGATAAAATTTTAACAATAAGTAATATGTGGAGTACATCAATATAATTAATTGCTAAACCTCAATCATCACTTATGAGATGGTTTATTTTATTTATTTATCACATAATAAAGACTTACAAATACCAAGTTTTTTCCACCCCATGAGAATCACTTTAAATATTGACTATATATTATGAGTTTATATCCATACCCGGTAAAAATGTCTGCCTACCAAAATGTCTGTGTTATGGTTGAAGTAGCGCCATATTTTTGTATTGTCATGGCACATGTTCCACATATGTCCAGTGAAAGAAAATAAATCCTGCAATTTGATGTAATATCGCTGTTTGACACCTTCTATAAAAAGGCTTATATAATATGATATCATTCGTATAGTATAGATTATATATTAATAATGCCTCTGACATCAATTGGACTGACGTGTTATTAACTGAGAACGCCTCACTTCAACCCAACCTCTTATAGCTGAAAACCGGATATAAGACCACACAAGGCAGAGGTATCCTTAACTTTCTAAGCCTTCTAATTGAGTGAGACTCGTGTCTTTAGGCCCCTTCCCGCCGCAGCCCTTTTTTGCCGACTTTTCGTTTTCATTTTTCATACTTTCCTCCCACATTCAAAAATCTGTAACTTTTTTTTATTTTCCATGTGTAACAAATTACCACTTCAAAAGTGTGGGTAATTTAAGAATCCGGCCGTGTAACTCTGGGAAGCGGGAAAAAAAATAAATTCCAAATTCACGTGAATTGGTAAAAAAACGCATTTGTGCCGTATTCTTGTGGGCTTGGATTTTACGAATTTCACTGTGCACCCCAAATGACCTGTATCCTTTATTCTTTGGTTTGGTACATTTACGGGGGATCCAAATTTGTATAGGTTTTATAATGTTTTCATACATTTAAAAAATTAAAACCTCCTGGTACAAATTTTTTTGGGGGATTTTTGCCTTCTTCTGGCACTAAGCATTTTTCATACTGGAGTGATTGAGCTCTGGGTTGTTGCAGTTTTTTTTTGCGGATTTTGATGACGTTTACAAAGTTATCATTTTTTAGGACTGTACACCTTGTGATCACTTTTTACTAAAATTTTAATTTTTTTTTTTAAAGGCAAAAAAGTGCCAGTTTCGACCTTTTGGGCGCGATTTCCGTTCGGGTTAATCACAGTGAAAACCGTTATCATATTTTGATTGGGGTCATTTTCCGACTGCGGCGATACCTAAGATATGTTTTTGATTTTTACTGGTTCTTTTATATAATATCAGTTCTAGGAAAGGGGGGTGATTTGATTTTTGTTTTTTTATTATAATTTTTCTTTTTTTAACTTATTTTTTTTATTTTACTATGTTTTTCAGACTCCGAGTGTACTTTAACCCTAGGTTGTCTGATCGAGCCAGACCTTTATATACTGCCATATCTACAGTATGGCGTTATAATGTGGATTGTTCCTACTCTTACTTAACAATGTGCTGACAGCTTAAGGTTAGCCCGACTGCTTCGGGTCTTTCTTCGTGAAGATCCAAAGCACAGGTGCGACGATCGACGCTCCCCGTGACGCACGGGGAGCGACGATCCACGAAAGATGGCGGTGCGCGCGTTCCTCCTTCTTTTTAGCCGCCGGCACCTTTGCCGTCGGCATCAACGGTAAACACCAGCGATCAGTGCCGGCCCGATCCACGGGTGTTAACCAGTAAGCCTTGCTGGCGATATGCAGCAAAGACTTACCGACTATGAGATGCTCAGTCCCGCGAGCCCTCTCACCGTACCGGAACCCCCGACAGTTGAACGTCACTGTCGGGAAGGGTTAGACACTCGTCTATTCAGAAATACATCCAAAAAGTAAGTTGTAGTTAACATTTTTTATTACTTGTTTAAATTCCATTGTAAATTGTGTATATTTTTAATGTAAAGTTATATTGTAGATGGAGAATCAGGATAATATTTGCATTTTCCCTATCCGATAATATCACAGATACTCATTTGGTACCGAATTTGTTTTTTTTTTTTTTACTTTTTTCCTTCAAGTTCCTTGGATATTTTTCTATAGTTTTTGCGGGGTATCTCCTTGTTTAGTGGAATTTCTGAATACCGAAATTGTGACGCCTTTATGGGGGCGTTCACATTTAATGATCAGAGCCCCGTAGTGTTTTTTTTGTGTCAATGAATTATACAGCCAGCCTCGGAAGCAAATTTTTAGATTCTGCTATGGAGCTCTCATTAATGGTTAGTGCTTATAAGGTTTAGCAGTTATATTTTTAATAATTGTGCGCAAAAGTATTTTAAATATCCATTTTTTCGTGATAGAAGAAAGGTTGTTGGAATAGATACACCCTACTTCGGAGACAAGAAGAAAAAAGCATAAAACTTGTTTTTGGATGTGAAAATGGATAGCTAATGTAATAATATCTACGATCATTAACTTGTCCTATAGTTACATTTTGTGCTATGCAGACAACCTAAAACTGAATAGGCCACTTGTTTGCATCGCTGAACCTGCCCGCAGTTGAATCAGGAAATGACGAAAACTCTGAAGTTAGCCATCCTTACTGCATCCCTGAAGCGAATGAAAATAAGCTTACCAGATACTGATCGTAGCCACACTTTTAAGAAACCCAAACCATATTTTCGGGTGCAAAAATAAACACATCTCACATACACAAAATAATAGTTACTACAGCAAAACGACGGCGCTCTGTGAATGTATATTGCCTGAAACCGTTTTGACGGGCCTCACAGAATACATGTCTGACGAGTATGCCACAATCAATCTTGTCATTAATAGGTATCTTACGTTTGAGTCATAGTACATCCCCTTACAATAAATACAGGCATAATCATACTACAGAAAGACTGTCAAGAGCTACTGGCTATATAAAAAAGATAGCGGTAACATAATTATGACTAATATGACTGTAGGGGTCTGAACCAAGTTACTAGGGCAAAACATTTCGTTTTAAAAGATAGGGCACTAGAGGATGAGCGAGCAACTAAAATGCTCGGTAACTCGTTATGCGGACGAACTTTCCCGATGCTCGACGTGCTCGTCTCGAATAACGAGGCCCCATTTGAATCAATGGAGACTCGAGCAGTTTTTCAAGGAACGCGAAGGATCTGCACAGGGATCTTGGCCAAGCACCTGGGAACCTCAGAAAAGGATGGAAACACCACGAAAATGGACAGGAAACAGCTAGGGCCCATGCATGGATGCCTCTGAGGCTGCTTACAAATCGCACATTATGCCAAACTATGGGCCAACATCATGGCAAATGACAAGTGACCGAATGAGGCGTAGATCGCATCTAAACACTCCGAATAATTGACCCTGACACTATAGAGGGGACCGCAGCAGAGGCAGCGGCAGCAGTCGGCAGGCTAGAGAGTGTCTTGGCAAATCCCCCAAATGACTAGTCTTAAAACCACTGGGTGGCGGAGGGAACCAAGGAGGTGACAAGAAGCGCTCAATAATATCGGTAAAGGATACAGTTTGCCATAATTTTGTGGATTACCACGGGTGGCGACAAAGTTAACAAGTTTGATAGGAAGCCATGAAAACAACCCAACATTCTGCCTGACAAACACAGCTCGTTGATAAGGGGAGACCATGTATGGATGCAGGAATAGTAGTGATTAAAGAAGTTGCCTTGTGAGTTAAAACTATTTTAGTTGGATCTTGGGTATGGAGCTGGCGCTCTGCTGCCATGCGCGCTTATCGCCAATTCAAGCCCCTGTCTCTAGCTACTTCCCCAGAACAGTCGATCTCTAAGAACCTTTTGTAATACGATCATGTAGTAGCGTCTTATAAGTTTGGGTTCCTGGCGGGTGAGGGATTTAAACAATGCGCAAGAAGCGCTGATTATATTGGTAATGAAAAAGTTTTGCCAGTACTTTTTTTGTGGATTGACACAGGCGAGGGTGGCGACAAATTTACATGGAAGCCATGAAAACCAAATCCAAAATTCTGCCTGACACAGCTCGTTTGATAAGGGGACCCATGTTGGATGCACTATATGGACTAATCTTTTGGAGGCAGCTATTGCGATGACTTGTGGAGTTAGATGGAGACAACGTGTGCAATGGCAGCTAAAAAGAAAAGACGACGCGAAGGCTGTATGGAGACAATTAATTTGGATAGTGCCTATATGGCAGTCCAAAAAGGTTTCAAAGCAGAGGAGCAGAGCTTGTCCTCCAGAAAAATTAACATAGATTAGTTGCCTTGTCTGTGGCACCCCCAAATTTTTAACAAAACAGAGACAGGGAGTTGGCCCTCCAGAAAAATTACATACATAGAGTACTATATAGTCCAGACCAGTTGCCTGGCAAAAAAATACCAGTTTCTCTACTTTAGTGTACAAGAAAAGGGGGAAAAAAAAAGGAGAAGGAGACATGAGGAGGAGAGGCATAAATTATTCATGTTGAGCTTCTTTCACCTGGTGCGAATGGAACTGCGGAAAATCCAGGCTTTATTCGCTTGATAAGCGTCAGCCTGTCAGCGCTGTCATCGCTGTCAGTCGCAGGCCCGTGTACGCTTATCGGTGATAGATGCCCCCATCTCCGAAAACCCGCTCGGCACAACACGCTAGCGGCAGGGCAAGGCAAGAACCTCCAAGGCGTCAGCGCCATTTCGTGCCACAGTCAGCGTTTTGAAACCCATAGTTGGTAGGGAGCTGTGTGATCAATCATTTAGGAACGATGTTATGGTCAGCTACGTACTCCCTCACCATCTTTCTGTAAGAATCACCCTCTCTGCTAGACTTTGGGACAGGTGAGCAGTGTCTTGCGGGTGACATAAACCTGGCAAAGGCCTGTAAAGCGTACCCACTGCCAGTGCTAGACAAGCTACTGGTCGCCTAGTCTCCCTCGCTACTTGTCCCGCAGAAGTGCGCCTCTGCCGCGAGTGCTTTTCAGAAGGGAAATCCTGTTTTCAGCTTGTGCACCAGGCCTGCTGTTATTACATCATTCTCACACTTACTCCTTTCCCTCCAGGATGAAGTGGAAAGATTTTGCTTGTTACCGTGGGTCCGGAGAGTGAATACCCAGTACTCGTGCTGAATTAAATTCCTTTGAACGCGATGGTCACGGATAGCAGCTTAGCAATGAATCGGCCATATGCGCCAAGTCCCAACGCGCAAGAATCACTCCCTCACTGGCATGACTGTCCATTTCCCTTTCCTCCTCCTCCACATCCTCTTCTTCTGCCATACACGCTGAACATTGAAGGACTGAACAATGGTCCCCTCTTGCTGTCATCGCCAACATTCTCCTCTCTTCCTCCTCATCCTCCTCCCCTCCTCCAATATGCGCTGAGAAAGCAGACCTAAAGGGTGCTTTGGCTATCACAAGGAATCTTCTTCCCCCATCTCTTGTGACGATGCAAAGCTTTCCGACGTCATGCTGACCATAGAGTTTTTCAAACAGGCCAAGCAGCGGGATGGGTGATGCTGATGATGGCGGCATCGCCACGACCATCTGTGTTACTCCTAAGTTACTCAGCAACCTACAGATATCAGACCTCCACGTCCACTCCGCATTGTAGATTGAGGAAGCTGACTGACCTGACTACCAGTTCTGGGGCATTTCACATCTGTGCAGTCCATACAAATCGCTCTGCTCTGCTGGTAAACTCTGGATTACATGTTAGTGTTTGAATTCCACCTCGTGGGCACGTCGCACAACAGTCGGTGAGCGGGCAGTTGGAGCGGGCTGCGCTGGCCCTGAGCTGGCAGCATCTGTGCTGGACTTCCTTAACTGCGCACAATGCGCGCCACCTTCGTGAGCAAATCAGACAGAGTGGGTATGTCTTGAGAAACGCTGAACCTATGAGGTTTAACACAATGGCCAGTGCGCTATAACTCCGTTTTTGCGCTCCATCGCTGGGGTATGAAGAGTGGAACGCTGGTGGATCTGTGGAGGTTGGATCGTGGAGGCGAAGATGGGGTTTTTCGCACGAGGTGTGGTTGGTGGGCCCGGGTCCTGGGCAGGGGGCTGACAGCAGATGACACAGGGGAATATCAGTGGTGTGCCCTCCGGAGGTGACCGGGCCTTGGTGCATTGAAGATCCGCATACTGGTGGTCGTTTAAGCTAGTAGTGGTGGAACCCTGCGGCTCCTGTTTGGCAACAGTGTTTTGCACACCACAGTCCCGTCGGTCATCCGTTGTTGTCGTTAACAGAACCTCCAGACTTCTGACCACTATCCCTCCGCCACGGGATCTTGACGACGGGCAACATTTGGCGGCTGAGGCCCAGCCTCGGGCCCTGCTCTCCGTCTGGCCCACCACTGCCTCTTCCAACCTGTTCTCTAAGGACTCGCCTCCGTCTCAGAAGCACTGTGTTCACGCCTTCCTATCAACCCAGCTTTGGTCTGTCCCCCTCCACACCTCCCCGATCCCTCAGTCTGCCCCCCTCGACCCGCCCGACAACAACTTCATCATACAACTGTCCTGACAACCGTGTCTCCTCATCGTCGCCACCCTCTTTCACACTCTTCCACTAGTTGAAGACTGTCATCATCACCCACAGACGGCGACTGGTGGAAAACTGGGCAGCGGAAATAGCTCAGCAGCCAGCCGACAGTGGTTTTGTGACTGGGGGAAGGGTCCCCGAACACATATGGCGTTTCAATGGCAAATTTTGGTTGGAGGCCGACGGGGGTAAGGAGGCTGAGTGAGGAAGCTCGGGAGAGATGCCGATTTCGGTGACATGGGGTGGACTGTTGTGGAAGACTGACTGGTGGACAAAATGCTGAGACGCATTGTCGCCATCACTCCATCACCTCTTCGCACTGTTCGGCTCAAACAGTGCTCTGACCACGAGTACCAGTAACTGTCAGACATGATGAACTGGGAGTGTTACCTCGCGGCGTTCCCCTGCGCCCCCATAGCAGGTGGTGTCTCACCCCCGCCCGGACCACGGCCTCTGACCCCTGCAGTAGGTGGACGCCCACGTCCACGCCCTCGTCCTCTCCCCTATCCTGCGGGTTAAACATTTTCCAAATTAAAGTGTCACTTTGATAAACAAAAAAATTTGTGTTTTTTTTTTTTTATTTTTTATATTTTTAACAAACGATCTATCCTATGGCTATTGCTTAGTTTCTAACCTACACTTACGCAGACAACTGATTTGTGCTTTTGCCAAGATTAGTGGAGCTATAAATCGAAATACAAGGTAAAAAAAAAAAAAAAATCTTAATAATTGTCCCACTACTCCGTGTTGGAGGTGGATATGCTGTCACTAAGAGCTAAACACACGTCGAACGCCAGGGGGGGGGCGCAGCCCTCGTGATCCTGGGAGGTCTTGCTACTAGGTGCACAAGAGATCGGACTGGTGAGTTAACAGCGGTTAATCTTCTATTTGGTGTGCTAGCCTGTCGAGAGGAGGGTAGATAATTATTCAGGGGATAGGGGTTATGTAGTTTTCGGGCGTCTAAATGATGTTTATGGTTTTGGAATATATGGATGGGCGAGCTAGGAGGGCTGGGAAGAGCAGGTGAGGTGCTGGCCGTATGTCGTGATATGGTATAGGAGAACAGGCCTAGGGAGTGCGTGAGTAAGGGTTGATCTTGCCCATGGAACAGAAAGAAGTCCGTATAATGTTCCTGGCGTTACACTATGGTGGAAGGGAGACTGTCTGCTTAGCGTGGAAGATGCAGATTTTGTGGAGCCGAAGTTTGGAAGAAACTGTGTTGGACGGCATTCGATTCACTTTCCTCTGGTGAGAAGGTGGATGTAGGGTCGAGGCCGGTAGAAGGAGAAATGGCTTGTGGAGGTTTCGTGGCCATTTGCTGATCAGTGTTCAGTAGGTCGGGAAAGAGGTTCTACAAGAAAAGGGGAGGAGGGGGGAAAAGGGAGTAACAGTGGTCGGGGGAGTGTGTGGTATGAAAGGATAAGAAACTTGTTAGGAGAGGGGATGTTCTACAGCAGGTGTGGTCTTTTATGAATGTAACAGTCTAAAGGGGTCTAGTTACACTCTCGGGTGGGGGGAGTGGGCGAAGTGAATGTTGGGATAGGGAGAGGTGAGGTCTTGTGGAGTTAGTGTTTGAGGATTTATATATAGTGGATGTTTTGAGGAGTAAAGTGGGATGCTAGTGAGAGTAGGTTGTAGTATTTTGTTAATGGAGAAAAAGGGTAGATATAGGGGAGGGGAGGGAAGAAAAAGTGGGCGAATAAAAAGGTGGGGGGGGTGGGGGAACAGGAGCATGTCTCCCAGCAATTCCTCACAGTATGGTACTAGCGGCCTACTAATGCCAGCAAGCCCATCCACAATCAAATCAGAAAAAAGAAATATACGCTATTGAGGCCAGTAATCCATTGGGGTTCTCCTATGTGCTATTTTGTAGCTACAATGAGCGCACAACCTGCGTTTTCAAGAGGAGTTGCGCAAAAATGAAATAAGCTAACAAAAAAAAAAAACACAGACTGCCTAATTCCTACTCAACCCTCCTACCTTGTCCCACTTTGGTGTTTTGAGGGGATATTTGTGTCACTAAGAGCTCACACACCGTTAGCAAGTCCCTGCAAATTCCTCCAATATGGTACTAGCTGCACTACAGTGCCACCAAGCCCAGCCACAAGCAAATAAAAAAAAAAAAAAAAAAAAAGTATAACGTTATTGTAGCTAAAGGGCTGTGGGTTCTTGTAGAATCACTCCTGCCTACACTATTCTATAGAGCACCCTAACCTTTCCCTGACCATCATAAATCACAGCTCTCTCCCTATCGGCAATCCGACACGAATGATCCGAGCACCGCAGGCAGGGGGGCTAAGCTATTCCATTGTCACCTATTCTTGCCAGGCAACCACTGCTAATCGACTTGTAATGGGTACCACGTCATGCTGGTTGTAGTGCAAGAGTCTCTTGCTTGTGATTGTCTCTGTTGTCTGGCCGCAAAAACGCAAACGGCGGAGATGCCATTTTCTTTCCTCAGCGGCAAGGTATTCGCTTCCAGGAACGAGCAGTTTTCGAGTTAAAAAACGACTTAATGCCTCCGAACGCGCATCAGCTCGACATTATGTTCGCGTCATCTCTAAGGGCAACCCATCCTGTCGAAGAATCTTGAGAAATTTTGAATATACCTATAACGTTATGTATCAACACAGTCACGGGGGCTTGGTGTAAGCAACATATCTGAATATATTTTAACTTAATTTGTTGTCCTTTCCATACGCATGGTACAGCATTTTGATAGACCTGACTCAGAGTCGAAGTCTGCGACAAACAAAATACCTACTGTGGGAATATTTTCTGGCCAATGGCCTGAACTAATATCCCCTTCTACAGTGTGTGGGTAATTCAACTACGCAAGAGAAGCTTAAAGAAATAAAAATGCATTTTATTAAACCCTTCGGAATCCGCACTTCTACAACCAGGGAGGCATTCTATTTCATCCACCCAACGGGGATAACACAGGGCAGTTTAAAATCCCAAAGAAAAGGGTCCCCTTTTACAACTGTGGGTGGCTACCTCTGCAATGCAATTGTTTTCTACTGTTTTATACATGCTGTATGTATCATATTGGGTCAGTTTTTTAACTTCTGTTTTTTTGTGTAAAAGTATATCCTGTCAGATTTTCCCTTATTTTAGGAGCACTTAGCATTCACGTAACTTGTTTTTTTTCTTTTCTGATCATGTCCTATTATCAATATTGCATCATACAGTGTAATTAATGTCGGGTGCAGTGTCTACTTACGGTATCTTATCACTGAGAACAGAATATAAGGACCAGCGACCGTAGATTCTTAACTTATTGAGCCGCTCACAGGCTTCTGTGTCAGAGACCTTCCCTAGAAAACATACAAATTTTATTCTTCGATAATAAATTTTTGCTCATATTTAACGTTGTATTAAAGTTATATTAAACTCTGTGTTACAACATAGTAATATTTCTTTTTATATCTGTGATATTGTTTTTTGTATCAGAAAAAGGAGAAAGGGGAAATGGGACTGATCAAGGGGTTTCAATTAGACTTCAATTCACAACACTGCATTAGATAAATATAACAAGTAAATTAAATTACACTATGTGTGACATCCAATATAATATGTATCTGCGCTAACGATCACATAAATGGGTTCACTCTGCACAACTCCAGGCACTTTACACATTACACAACACTGTACCTCACATAAGAAACCCCATAAAAATAGGACTACATCAAAGGGTCTGGTCCCTGTCCCTTTCAGGAAGTGGTTGTTGACATAGGGATGGACGCTTTACTACTCCCCCATAGGCATTTGAAAGCATATAAATAACGGAGTTTGAATTTCCAAGTGCAGAAACCCTTTAATCCTCAATTTAGTTCCCCTTTTTTTGGATGATTAAAGGAATCACCTTTACCCCTTAATGAACGGCAGGGTCTGTTCGCTATTACGAACGATATCCATCTTCAAAAATCCATACTTGTTCATTGTTTTCCGTGTACAGACCTGTGTGAGTGCTTATTTTGGTCTTAACAAATTTTTACTCCTCCCATTTGGTGTGGGTTGTATTTGTGTGGCCATGCCATGTAGTGCGAGTGCCCGTAAAAAAAAGTCCAAATTGGAAAAATTGAAAAAAACTGATGTGCATCAATGTTTCTTGTGGGCTCAGTTTACGACTTCAACTCTCACTCCAAATACCACCTCTACTTTATTCCTTTTGTTTCGGTACGATCGTGACGATACCAAATTTTATAGGGGGTTTTATTGTTTTTTTAATACATGTTCACAAAAATGAACCAATTTGTCAAAAGAAAATTTTTTTGCCATCTTCTTATCTGACCGAAAACTTTTTTTTTAAGACTTTGGCGCATGGAGCTGTGTGAGTGTCCACTTTTTTTGCGAAATGAGGCGATGTTTTCATTGCTAACCATTTTGAGACTGTGCGACATTTTAATCATTGTTTATTACATTTTTTATGTCAACTAAAATGGTGTAAAAGTCGCGTTTGGACATTTGGGCCCGGCCCCCATTGTTGCCGTTCCGGAGGTCACCGCGGCACTAACTCTGTTTTTTTATATTTTGATAGATCGGGGGCTTTTGGGGACACGGTGGAGACCTATGTGTCTGTGATTTTTATACTATTTATTAAGTTTATACCGTTCTAGTGAAAGGGGTGATTGAACTTTTCATATTTTATTATTAATTTTTACATTTTTAAACTTTTTTTTTTTCTTTTTTTTTCCCACCATTTTCTTAGACCCTCTAGGGTACATTACCCTAGATGGTCTGAAATCGCTCCTGCATATACTGGCAATAACTACTTGTATCTCATTCTAATGGCATTTCTGCTCACTATACCTTACAATGAGCCACATGCTCATTGTAATGGCTATGCAGAAGCCCTGATCCTCCAATCCTCGGGTCAAATGTAAGACCCGAGGCTACCATGGCAAACGGTCGCCGCCCCCTGAATGACCGTTCGGGGAGGCGTCGATCGAGGTAGATGGCGGCGCCAATTAAAGTGCCCTCGGCGACTTTGGCCGGCGGCAAAGAACAGGTGCTGCACCGACCGCGGGTGATAGCGGTGGGTCTTTGCTGCGATATGCAGCAAAGCCCATCTCTGTATGAAGAAGGTCATTCCCGTGAGCCTTCTTCATACAACCTTCACAGCTCCATGGCGGATATATCCCACGGAGTGGAAGGGGTTAATGATTCCAGTGCAAATTTGGCAAAATAACCATTCACACGTTCCCATTTCTCTGTGCTGCTAA
Organism: Engystomops pustulosus; assembly: GCA_019512145.1. Taxonomy (NCBI): domain Eukaryota; kingdom Metazoa; phylum Chordata; class Amphibia; order Anura; family Leptodactylidae; genus Engystomops; species Engystomops pustulosus. The sequence continues at coordinate 172,077,924 of CM033642.1, read as the reverse complement.
AAAGTTGATGTGCTTTTTCTTTTTACTATGTCGGTCCCATCTTATAGATAAATTTGGATGGTCCTTTAAACAATACTCCAACTTAGGATCATGGACGTATAGTCCAGTTTTTAATAAGGTTTTTTTAATAAGATGAGCATTTCTGGTCATACTGAGAGTACATAGGATACCTGTACCCGACCGTCAATTTTGTTTTGGGTCCGAGACGATCTAACCGCTTCTCTGGTAACATAGACATCTCTATCCTACACTCTCAACTTCATCTCTTGGATAACCCCTATCAACCAAATTTTTGGATCAATTTATTTCATTTGGACGTCATATTTCTCTCAACTGCTAAAAATCCTACATTTCAACTGCTAAAATCCTCGAACCTACAAGTGACCTATTGTGATCGACCTTTGAATGTTGGGGGACATGAGACTGCCGTAATTTAGCAATTATTCCCGATCTGTTTTAAATTAGTGTCGTGAGAAAAAACTGATCCTGGGGCTTTTTATTTCAATGTCTAAATGTGTAGAAAAATATGTAGATCTTTTTTCTGCTGACAACTTAATAGGTCTGGCAACTGATTCAAGTAGGAGATAAAATCGTCTAAGCTCTGTTCCAATCCTTTCCACACTGACAATTAGCAATTTCGCAACAATTCTTTGAAAATGAGTCCACCGCATATAGAGAACAACTCTACTATTGAACGGCCCCTAGAAAATAGGGGGGGGGGTGGGGGGGGGGGGGGGTTACCTTATGTATCTTTGGTAGCAGATCCAGATTGGAATTCCTGTCTGGGGAAATACTGTCCAAGGCTTCACAAAACAACTCTCGAATGTCCGCCCTCAAAACCAGCTTCATTCAAAATCTGATCAGTATACTTATCAAAGTTCTTTATAGGATCTTGGGATCTTGGCCCATTTTTTGATAGACTGAAGTGTTGGACGCTTTGGTTAATAGCCTCTTGGATAATAGTCTTTTCTATCATATCACAGTGCACCCCCTTTCCGCTTTGTTCACATGATCAATTGGATCTTTCTTAAAACTTTGAAACTTCATCTACCACAATTTTCTGAAATGTCTCCAAAAATTATACGATTACTCACAGGTCCTTTTCTTCCTTCTGTCGGTGGGAATAGGAATTCACTGTTTTTTATTTTGCCAGAAAAACATTTTAATTTCTAGGCTCTGTACAAAATTTATAAAAATTACTACAAAAACAATTGAGCCATATCATATGTTGGAACAAAGCCTAAGCCTTTATTATCACGCTGTTCTCACAGTAAGACCAATCACAGGAAATGTTCACAACTAATTCGTCTACTTTTTTTGTTTTAACCTGGTAGTCCTACCCCTTGGAATACTACCTGTTTGCCCCGTCGCTTGATGTTTTCTGTCTCGTCCACCGATTCTCCTCTCCTACTAAGAATCATCTTATTCTCATTCTTCTAGTTTTCTTCTTCTTTTTTTAGCTTCTCCCACTTTAGTCATACTATACTCAAGTGTGTTTCTTCTCCTCCGCTACTTCTTCTTTCTTTTTCTCTTTCGTCGACCAGGTTACACACACGATTCATTGGTAATCTCTTAAATTCTGTTCAACACAGGAAATGTCGAACAGTTTATTTGAACACTTTATTCTGAAGGAGGTGCCTCTCAGTTTTATCCATATTAATCCATAGTAATCCTTATGCTTCATAGGTTTTAGTGTATATAACAATCTTACTGGTATTCTTAAATCTCTTTCTAGGACATTTATACTCCGTCGAGGTTTTTTCAATTGCATGTTGCAGGGTTGCACGGTCATAACATAAGATATAGAATGTCGGTTACACAAGACAAACTACTTTTTGAACAAATATTGGATCGTCTTTTAAAAGTCATTGGGTGTAAGCTAGTCTTTAACACTCAACATGGCGCATGCAGGTCAAATTCCTGTCGCGTTTTCTAACTGCTTCCAGCCATCTGACGCATACTTTTATGACGTCCAAATGAAAAAATTGATCCAAATTTGGTTGATCGGGGGTATCCCAAGAGATGACGTTGATAGATAGGATTAAGGTGTCTCTGTTACCCAGAAATGCGGTTAGCTCGTCTAGACAAAACAAAAAAAAATAAAAAAAAAAAAATAAAAAGAAAATACTCGAGGGACCATATTACAGACATGTCCATCCTTATTAAAACAACCATTATTAAAACGGACTACTGTCCCCAATAACCAATTATGGAGTAATTTTTTAAAGCATCCCAAATTTATCATAAAGAAAGCCGGTTCCAATTGGTTGAACAGACTAATTAGATTTCGAATAGTAGAAAAGAAAAAGTCACATCAACGTTTTTTATAGCAGCACATAGAAATGGTACTGTTTGCACATGTTTATTTTGCCAAAAATTGCACCTGGAATCATATTACAATTGATATCTTTAATCATCCAAGAAAGGGACTAAATTTCACATTAAAGTGAAGACCCGTGCAATACTTCATAAAGTTATTTATAGGCTAAAATGCCCATGTGGGTTGGCATATTTGGGTCAGACAATGAGAGCTATAAAAACTAGGTTAAACGAACATCAAATCGTGATCAAGGCATATCTTACCAAAACGAAGTGGAACGTAAAATTGGTATGAGAGGTTAAACATAGACAGGCAGTGCTAGACATTTAAGGAGTATAACAATTATGTAAGCGATCTGTCGTTGGGTAATATTAGAGAGTTTCACACACAGAAATGATATGATTCTTAAAAAGAGATTACTCACGCAAGGTGTATTGGATTACTAGGTTGACACCTTGCAATCCTCTATGCTCATGAACAATTCTATTTTAATGTGGTTTGTCATTTTTGTATTTTGATATATTTTCTATGCTTGTTGTAATACGGTTATCAACTAGGGTAAGATCCATCCATACATATAGCAGAAAAATACAAAAAAAATAGAAATAAACATTAAACAAACAAAAGAATTCAACAAGCAACAATTCATACATAAAAACAAGAAACAAAAAAAAACCTCCACTATTCTCTCCTCTCCATCCACTTCGCCAGCTGTCATGTACATCACCTTCATTACAATCTAGACACTTTTCTACCTTCTCCATCCTCCCTTTCTTTCCCCCCTTAACCCCTATTCCGTATCGCTCGCAGCAAATGCTGTATTCTCCGGAGTTTCTAAATATATCCATCTAGCCCACGGATGGTATCAAAGTTTATCTTTTGCCCCCTTTACAGAAAGTATTTGTTCGGGCTCCTATGCAATTGTGATAAGTATCATTTACTCTGAGAGCCGAGAGGCACTTGATGGTGCTTGTTGTTTGATTCCACATATTGGGGATAACATGTCCGTGCCTGCTTATCCAAAAGGATCGCATAAATGAATCTTACAATGCTTCTGTTTGTGTTTCACAATGCTGTAATAACACAATGGATGGTGCAAAAGAGAAATCAGATTTAGGTTCTGTTGGATAATGTGTTTTATACCTTTCCAATAACTGCTCATACGGGACAGACCAAAGATATGCAAGAATGACCCCCCCACCCCCAGTTTCACATCTCATCAGCGAGACAATGATCTAACATCCAGGAAATTCATATCATTTTTTTGGTGTCTTTATACCTTTTTGATACAATTTTATATTGTTCTAAAATGCGACTCACAATTTATTTTTGATATTTTTAACACCAGTCTATTACCCTAGCCAAAATGGGGTAGCTCTGTAATACATTTTTAAGCGTCGGGTAGGGCCAGGCCCCCTTTATCTCTTGGTCTTACAAATATCTTTTTTTAAGCGTTGATTTTTTTAATTCGCCATATAAAGTTTTGTTTGGATTTGTTGCTATGTCCGAAAAATTGCTCCCGGAGGCCATTGGGCGGGTTTGGTACATGTACAGAACCCTAGTAATATGGTTCCTCTCTAAATGTAGCACAGCGCCCCTACATGAGAACCTTCCTTTGTTCCACTTTCGCAATCCTGTTTTTAAAAATGGCTTAAAGCAAGGGAGAAAATTCCCTTTTATATCCTCTTTTATATTAGATTTAAATCTTTACCCCCATATACTAGAATCCCTCTTTTGGCCACTAAAGGGAAGCAAATCCTCCAACCACCCTTTGATCTCTCCATGGGACATGTTATACCGCTAATTTACCTTTCCAGATTAGAAAATTTATTTTTAAAATGACTACCCCTAATATTCTTTTAAAGTAGCTGAATAAATTAGGGTGGAAATCCTTGTGTTTATTACAACCAAAAAAAGTAACTCATCTTACATATGCTTCTAATCTGATTGTCCTCTAAACTATATATTATATTCTCCGGTATACTTCTAAAGTTCTATCTGACATCCCTAGGCATGCTCTAGGACTATCACAAATAAGGCACGATAATGGACAACCCTCTAACTCATTTCTTATATCCGTGGATCTCTTGTCCCCCCCGTACTGTAAACGGATAACCGTTTACCCTCACAACCTTTGCTTTGGATGGAATATAAAGGTAACATCCACTGCATCCTGTTGTGCTTTCAAACAAGGCCTATTCACGCAGTGTCCTCTCAGCGCACCTATATCCAATTTACCCTGTTGAATGCTTTCTTTTTCTCTTTGAATCAATTCACGTTTTGTACATGCACATAAGGGAGTTAAATTGATGGCTTTTGGTTGTGTTATTTCTGGGCCTCACGGCTGTTAGAGAACGCGTCTGATCCAGGTGTATGAGTTTAACACCATGGCATAGTCTCTCGGCTAATTTTTTGCCATCAATTTTGTATCCACTTAAGCCGGGAAGTTGGCCGTATCGGGGACCCTGTGTGGAGTCCTTACTTGTTTTGGTAGATTGTATATATGCGCCTAACATAGTCAGTAGGTCACTACTACTGGCCGTCTGTTAATTGTTTAAGGGCCTTAATCATATGTGGCTCAGTTCCGCCAAACAGTTTTTATATAATATATTACAAAACAACATCTGGACTAACACCAAAATGACATTCAGGATCAAGAACAGGACATTAAGGCATGGATATTTCAAATGATAATGCAACATTATTTTGTTTCTCATTCCTGGGGGGAATTTAGTATTTAGCTGCATTATCCAGTGGGCATTGCGATCGAATAGAAGACTCCTCATATCTTCATCTCTTTAAGGTAGGATATTTCAAATGATAATGCAACATTATTTTGTTTCTCATTCCTGGGGGGAATTTAGTATTTAGCTGCATTATCCAGTGGCCATTGCGATCGAATAGAAGACTCCTCATAACTTCATCTCTTTAAGGTAAGGATATTTCCTTACCTTAAAGAGATGAACTATCCTCACCAAGTAGAATTGCCATTGGCAAACATGAAATTAATCTCTTCTAATTGAGCCTTGTTTCAATTCAGTAACATTTAGAATATACCGCATGCTAGGTAAGCTGCCGGCTGCCTCCATGTCTAGTCATTGTGGGCCATGATGAGGCATGCTAGGTAAGCTGCCGGCTGCCTCCATGTCTAGTCATTGTGGGCCATGATGAGAAGTAATTATTGGCTTTAGAAAATTAAGAACAAGATCATTTCAATGAACACCTTCTTAGTCTTAGGGCATTCAGACTTTGAGTATTTGCATTGAATATCTGTGCAAAAATCTAGATTAAAATCTGGAAAATGATCTCATTCTACCTCCCTCAAATATGAAGAGGGTTTATACAAGGTAATTAACATAGTAATAAAGAACGTAACTACAACTTACTTTTGGATGTATTTCTGAACTAGACAGAGTTGTCTAACCCCTCCCGAAATGTGACGTCACATGTCGGGTCCGGTACGTGAGAGGGCTCGCGGGCCGAGCCCTCTCAAGTCGGTAAGTCTTTGCTGCATATCGCAGCAAGGCTTACTGGTAACACCCGTGATCGGTGCCGGCACTGATCGCTGGGTTTTACCGTTGATCGCCGACGGAAAGGTGCCGGCGGCTTAAAAAAGAACGGCGGCACGCTGGCACCGCCATCTTTCCGTGGATCGTCGCTCCGTGGTCATCGGGGAGCGGCGATCCGTCGCCATGGTAGCTTCGGATATCACGAAGACCCGAAGCTAGTTCGGCTAACCCATTCAGTGTCAGCACATTGTGAATGAAGAGTAGTAAAATCCCATATAACTGCCTACTGTAGTATGGCAATATAATAGGATCGATCAGACAACCTAGGGTTAAAGTACCTAGGGTCTGAAAAATAGTAAAATAAAAAAAAAATTAAAATGAAAAAAATTATAATAAAAAAACCTAAAAATTCAAATCACCCCCCTTTCCCTAACTGATATTAATATAAATAACAGTAAAAATCAAAACATATTAGTATCGCCGCGTCTGAAAATGCCCAATCAAAAATGATAACGGTTTTTCACTGTGATTAACCCGTAACGGAAATCGCGCCCAAAGTCGAAAATGGCACTTTTTTGCCATTTAAAAAAAATTAAATTCTATAAAAAGTGATCACAAGGTAGTACAGTCCTAAAATGATAACTTGTAAACGTCATCAAAATCCGAAAAAAACTGCACCACCCCAGAGCTCCATACACTAAAGTATGAAAAAGTTACTTAGCGCCAGAGAAGGCAAATCCCCCCAAAAATTTTGTACAGGAGGTTTTAATTTTTTAAATGTATGAAACATTATAAAACCTATACAAATTTGGTACCCCGTAATCGTATCAACCCAAAGAATAAAGTATACATGTCATTTGGGGTCACAGTGTGAAATTCGTAAAATCCAAGCCCACAAGAATACGGCACAATGCGTTTTTTTTACCAATTTCACTGCATTTGGAATTTTTTTTTCCCGCTTCCCAGTACACGGCCTGGATTATTAAATACCACACTTTTGAAGTGTAATTTGTTACACATGGAAAAATAAAAAAAAGTTACAGATTTTTGAATGTGGGGAGTAAAAAATGAAAACGCAAAATCGAAAAAGGGCTGCGGCGGGAAGGGGCTAAAGACAAGAGTCTCAATAATCTTAGAATGCTTAGACAGTTAAGGATACCTCTGCCTTGTGGGTCTTATATCCTGGTTTTCAGCTGATAGAGGTTGGGTTGAAGTGAAGCGTCAGTAATAACACGTCAGTAATTGCATGTCAGAGGCATTATTTAATATAATCCTATAACTATACTGAATTATATATATTATATAAAGCTGTAGAAGGTGTAACAGCGATATACATCAAATTGCAGGTGATTTATTTTCTTTCACTGGAATATGTTGAACATGTGCTATGACAATACAAAAATATGGCGCTACTTCACATAACACAATACATTTGGTATGCAGACAATTTACGGGTATGGTAAATAAATCATAATATAGTCATATTAAATTGATTCTATGTGGGTGGAAAAATTGGTAAGTCTTTATTATGTGATAAATAAAATAAATAAACCATATCATAAGTGCATATTGATGTTAGCAATTAATTATATGATGTTACTACACATATTACTTATTGTTAAAATTTATAACAAATGCAAATAGTGAATGAAAACAAGTTAGCAAATAACTAACACCAAAATGACATTCAGGATCAATAACAGGGGCATAAGCATGGTATTTCAAATGATAATGCAACATATTTGTTCTCATTCCTGGAGGAATTTAGTATTAGCGCTTATCCAGCCTGGGCATTGCGATCGAATAGAAGACTCCTCATATCTTCATTCTTTAAGGTAAGGAAAATTACTGAAATGAAATGTAGAGATGCATAGAGAATATATGATATAGAAGATTATAGATGGACTAGATACAGTGGATGCTGACAATATGGGCTGCAAAAGCAGTATCATTCTACTATTTTCACCAAATAGAATTGCCATTGGCAAACATGATACTAATCTCTAACAACTTCTAATTTAGGGTCCATTCACAAGCGGTATGCCCGCCGTGCAGGCATACCACCGTGGTGCTGGAGGGGAGGAGGAGGTGACGCCTCCTCCCTCCATAGGGAATAGCGGCGCACGGCCGCACACACGCCAAAAGATAGGGCATGCTGTGGCACCGTATCTGTGCCGCTATTGCCGTCTATGGGAACGTACATGCGGCCGCAAATTACGTCCCCGCCGACGGCCATGTGAATGTGTCCTTGTTTCAATTCAGTAACATTTAGAATATACCGCATGCTAGGTAAGCTGCCGGCTGCCTCCATGTCTAGTCATTGTGGGCCATGATGAGCAGTAATTATTGGCTTTAGAAAATTAAGAACAAGATCATTTCAATGAACACCTTCTGTGTCTACTGTGTGCACTGTTTGGCATTCAGACTGAGTATTTGCATTGAATATCTGTGCAAAAATCTAGATTAAAATCAGTCTGGAAAATGATCTCATTCTACCTCCCTCAAATATGAAGAGGATTTCCGCTGTTTCATTCACAAGTAGAAAAAGATCAGATGTGAACTGTGAATTATGCTGCGATTCTTTAAAAAATGTATATCTGCTTTGAAATCCTTAACAAGTGTCCTTAGACTCACAGCCATGTCTAATGTAACTAAAATATGAAATGTTCTCTGCCACTTTAGTGACATAAAGTGTGAATAATGGCTGGTTAGACATTGTATGAAAAATGTAATTAAAAAAATAAAGAAATTGTCAACTTTTGTCAACTTTATGAAATGTGATGGAAATTCTATGTGACCTGAAGATACTGCAAATTTGTAAATATTGGTATGAGGCATATAAATATTTATCTAAACTAGATATTATTTAGATTTCATATGATATCAGACTTGGTGATTTGTCTTTGCTTAAAGAGAATCTGTCACAACAATCCTAGACAATAAAGCCCCACACAGTACCTGATACAATCATGTTTCCGTGATTCTCGTGTGGCTCTTAGGGTTGTGTAAAGGTAGTATTTCCTAATTTTCCCTCATCTTACCACTTCAGCATTAAAGGACACCTGTCATCAGGTCTCTGTCACTAGTCCTGTCACCACTACCTGTTGGAGCAGCTCACAAGGATCCATCCCAGCCTTTATCTAGTTATTTCATACATTAATCATTGTAAATCACTATTTTATTATGTAAATGAGGCTGGTCACATGGTCAGAGGCAGTGATGTCACCCCTGTTACCCCTCCCCTCTCCTCCCCCTGCTCATATCTGTGTGTAATGTATAGTAAAGCATGGCTAGGTGTGTGTGCGATCCTCCTAATATCAGGTGAGAGACACAGACATCAGCTACACATGAATCTGACATGTTCTGCTGTAACATGGCTGCCTGGAGCTGCTGTTACACAACACAACATGCACACACATGCTGCAGGGGGGTGTGGCCACCAGCACCAGGAAGCACAATCATATACAGCCTCTCATCATTATACAGGCTGTCAGTCATGCATGGCGGGTGGTGGCTGTACCTCCCACTCATGAATAGAGTGGACAGCTTGAATATGCTAATGCTTCACTTCATTGGACATTTCACAGGTCATTTGCATACAGCTTTAGGACCTCATTGCTTAGGTTTACAGGCATGTAGAGGGACAATGAAGGGATAGAGGCAATGCTCTCTAATAACAGTTTATGAAAATATATTTAGTTTAGGGGGGTTATTTTGCATGACGGGTTCTCTTTAATGTGGTGATGTGTTCTTCCTGACAGATCTTCTTTTATCTTATTACTTCGCCATTCTTTAACTTCTGTTTTGCGTAATTAATATGGGGGGGGGGGGCAGTTTGCTATTGGACCTCTGAGGTCTGCCAATAATTTGTTTAGATTTCCATACTTTTATGATATATTATAATTGCAATCGAATTCCCAAATTTTGGAAATTAATGAGCATTATCATATTTGGTTGAAAACAATTGTCAATTGCAATTTTCAGTTCTAATAATCCCTGAACATTAAGGATCCCAGATTGCTTTACGATTGTCTACATGAAATGTCTCTTGCTATCCTTTTCTCTTACATACAAGGAACTCTATAAACCAAGAAACGCCATTCTTTGGGAATACTACTTAATCCAGGGCAGGTTGTCGCCCATGAAGGAGTGCAACATTAAAGTTATACATTTTATCCAGGGGTTTCCTGCTCCTGGGTAGTACAGAGACTGTTATACCGTCTTAGTAGCAAGGAATTCTGGAATGTGAGGTGATACGCTGGCTGAGGATTATATCCCAGCTGAACAATGCTCTTTCTAACCCGCCATTTTTCACACTTTATGTCTCTAAAGTGGCAGAGAACATTTCATATTTTAGTTACATTAGACGTGGATGTGAGTCTAAGGACACTTGTTAAGGATTTCTAAGCAGATATACATTTTTATTTAAGAATCCATGGCATAATTCACAGGTTCACATCTGATCTTTTTCTACTTGTGAATGAAACTGCGGAAACCCTCTTCATATTTGAGGGAGGTAGAATGAGATCATTTTCCAGACTGATTTTAATCTAGATTTTTGCACAGATTAATTTCATGTTTGCCAATGGCAATTCTACTTGGTGAGGATAGTAGAGTGATACTGCTTTTGCAGCCCGTATTGTCAGCATCCACTGTATCTAGTCCAACAATTATATTACATACTTCATGCATTACATTTCATTTCCAGTAATATTTCCTTACCTTAAAGAGATGAAGATATGAGGAGTCTTCTATTCGATCGCAATGCCCACTGGATAATGCAGCTAAATACTAAATTCCCTCCAGGAATGAGAAACAAAATAATGTTGCATTATCATTTGAAATATCCATGCCTTAATGTCTATGTTATTGATCCTGAATGTCATTTTGGTGTTAGTTATTTGCTAACTTGTTTAAAATTCACTATTTGCATTTGTTATAAAATTTTAACAATATATAATATGTGTAGTAACATCATATAATTAATTGCTAAACCTCAATATGCACTTATGATATGGTTTATTTATTTATTTATTTTATCACATAATAAAGACTTACCAATTTATCCACTAACATGAGAATCAATTTAACCCCTACGGGACTCAGCATCTTTTGGCCTAAAGGACGCGGCCCCATTTTTCAAATCTGGCCTGTGTCACTATAAGTGGTTATAGCGTGGGAACGCTATGAGATATCCAGGGGATTTTGAGGGCATTAATAAAAAATCATCTTTTTTTCAGAGCGTTTTTTTAGGTTTTTTTTTTTATGGGGTTCACTTTGCGGATCTAATAATGATTCTGTTTTATTATACAGAAGGTTACGGACGCAGGGATACCAAATATGTGGGGGTTTTGTGTATTTTATTCAATTGTACTGAATAAAAACTAATTTGGAGAGAATCTTATTCATTTTAGCATCACCATCTTTTCATATGCATAACTTTTTTATTTTTCGGCTGACAAATCTGGTTAGGGGCTTATTTTTTGCGAGAACAGTTGTTCTTTTAAGTGGGCTTATTTTAGAGTGCATAAAATTTTTTAAATCACTTTTTAGAGCATTTTTTTATAGGGTATTAATTAAAAATTATCTTTTTTCGGAAACGGTTTTTGCGTTTTTTTCCTCCGGCGTTTACCGTGCGGGTCCAGTAACAATTCTGTTTTATTATGCAGATTGTTACGGACGCAGCAATATGCGGGTTTTTTTTGTGTTTTTATGTTTTTTATACTTAAGTTTTTTATGGGAAAGTGACATTTTAGGGGCTTATATTTTTATGTATTTATTTTTTATTTATTATAATGTGTAGTGTTAAGTGTTTTTGCATATTTTTACTTATAGATACTTGAACTTAAACCAGTAATGCTCTGATCACTGGTTTAAGTTCAATACACTGCTCTACAATACTATTTTATTGTAGAGCAGTGTAAACTGTCTGAGCAAGCTTGACTGACTGCCATGGAGACTGGGCAGCTCTGGGGCACATGCCAGTCCTCGGAGCTGCCCAGAAGAGGATCAGATCCCCCGGTAAGCGGCACGGGAGATCCGATCCACAGCAGGAACACTCTTACATGCCGCGGTCATGCTTGACCGCAGCGTGTAAGGGGTTAACACCCGCGATCGGAGTCGGCTCCGATCGCAGGTGTTACAGCACGGTGTCAGCTGTGATAGACAGCTGACAGCCGCTGCTTCTGGTACCGGCTCCGTTCGTGAGCCGGTCCCAGAAGCTGGATGTTATACTACGTCCCGGTGCGCTAAGCATCTAGCCCCGGGAACGTAGTATAATGTCGTGGTGTGCCTAGGGGTTAATATTGACTATATTTATGATTTATATACCATACCCGGTAAAATGTCTACGTACCTAAATGTATTGCGTTGTGTGAAGTAGCGCCATATTTTTGTATTGTCATAGCACATGTTCAACATATTTCCAGTGAAAAAAAATAAATCACCTGCAATTTGATTGTATATCACTGTTACACCTTCTATACAAGGCTTTATATAATATGATATAATTCAGTATAGTATAGGATTATATCAAATAATGCCTCTGACATACAATTACTGACATGTTATTAACAGACGCTTTACTTCAACCCCCGACCTCTTATCAGCTGAAAAACCAGGATATGAGACCACACAAAGCAGAGGTATCCTTAACTGTAAGCATTCTAAGCTTATTGAGACTCTTGTCTTTAGACAACTGGTCAAGACCTAGTTCAGAAATACATCCAAAAAGTAAGTTGTAGTTACATTTTTTATTACTTGTTAAATTACATTGTAAATTGTGTATATTTTTAATGTAAAGTTATTATTGTTAGATGGAGAATCAGGATAATATTGCATTTTCCCTATCCGATAATATCACAGATACTCAATTTGGTAACCAGAATTTTTATTTATTTTTTTTTTACTTTTCTCCGTCAAGTCGCCTTTGATATTTTCTATAGTTGATTGCGGAGTATCTCCGTGTTTAAGTGGAATTTCTGAATACCGAAATTGGTGGTGTTACATTGTGATCAGTCCCCGGCTCAAGAGTGTTTTGTGCCAGTGAAATATGACCAGCCAGCCGCGGAAGCAAATTTAGATTCTGCTATGGAGCTGCTCATTAATGGCTAGTGCTTATATGATTTAGCAGTTATATTTTAATAATTGTGCTCAAAAGTATTATTAAATATACATTTTTTTTGGTGTAGAAAGAAAGGTTGTTGTAATAGATGACACCCGTACTTCTGTTCACAAGAAGAAAAAAGCAGAGCGGCGCGGGTAGAATATAGATACATAAAACTTTTTTTGTATGTGAAAATGTATAGCTAATGTAATAATATCTAAGATCATTAATCGTGTCTATAACTACATTTTCAGTGCGATCCAGGAAATTGAAACCTGAAACTGAAAATAGGCAACTTAGCATCGCTGAACCTGCCGCAGAAGATGTAATGAAATGACAGAAAACTCTAAAAGATCGCCATCATTACCTGCAATCCCTGAAGCGAATGAAAATAAAGCTTACAAAGATACTGATGGTAAGCCACACTTTATAGACCCAAACAATTTTCGGGCTGCAAAAATAAACACATCTCACATACACAGATAGATCAGTTATCTACAGAAAAACTACGGCTCTCTGTAGAAATGTATAATTGCATGAACCGTTTGACGGCCTTCAGATACGTGTCTGACAGAATATGCCATCAATAAAATCTTGCATGAATAGGTATTTACAGTTTGAGCATAGGACATCCCCTTACAATAAAATACAGGACATATCAGACCTACAGAAAGACTGTCAAGAGCTACTGGCCGAGTATAAAAAGATAGCTGGTGAACATAATTTATGACTAGATATGACTGGTAGGGGTCTGAACAAAGTTAACTAGGGCAAAACATTTCTTTTTAAAAGATAGGGCAATATTGAGAAATATTTGAATATACCTATTAACGTTATGTATCACAGTCAGGGGGCTTGGTAAAGGAAACAATATCCTGAAATATATTTTAACTGTAATTGTTGTCCTTTCCAGATACGCATGGTACAGCATTTTGAGAGACCTGACTCAGAGTCGCAGTCTGCTAAAAAACAAAATACCTACTGGCTGGGACATATTTCTGCCATGGCTGAACTAAATATCCCCTCTACAGTTGTGGGTAATTCAACTACGCAAGAGAATCTTAAAGAAATAAAAATGGCATTTATTGAACCATTCGGATCATTCACTTCTACACGCAGAGGCATATCTATTTCATCCACCCTAACGGGGATAACACAGGGGCAGTTTAATCCCAAAGAAAAGGGGGCTCCCCTTATTACAAACTGTGTGGCTAACTCTGCAATGCAATTGTTTCTACTAGTTTTATACATGCTGATGTAGCATATTGGGTAAGTGTATTTAAACTTCTGTTTTTTGTGTAAAAAGTATATCCTGTCAGATTTTCCCTTATTTTAGCACTTCAGCATTCACGTAACTTTGTTTTTTTTCTTTTCTGATACATCATATTGCATCATACAGTGTAATTAATGTAGGGGCAGTGTGCTAATGGGATCTTATCAGCTGAGAACAGAATATAAGGACAGAGCGACCGTAGATTCTTAACTTATTGAGCCTCTCACAGGCTCTTGTCAGACCTTCCACAGAAAACATACAAAATTTTATTCTTTGCTGTATAAATTTTTGCTCAATATTTAACTTTGTATTAAAGTTATATTAAACTCTGTGTTACAACATAGTAATATTTCTTTATTTATATTGTTTTTTTGTATCAGAAAAAAGGGAGAAAGGGAAATGGGACTGAATCAAAGGGGTTTTCAATTTATACTTCAAGTAAGAACACTGCATTAGATAAATACACAAATTAAAGTTAAATTAAACTATGTGTGACATCCAATATAATATGAATCTGCTACAGATCACATAAAAGGGGGTTCACTCTGCACAACCTCCAGGCACCTACACATTACAACATCCCTGCACCCTCAGATTACAGAAACCCCCATTATGCTTTGCTGTATAAATTTTTGTTCAATAAAAACGTTAAACATTGAGGCGTTTCATTTTTGTCATTTTATCTATGGTTAAACATTATATATAAATGTTATACACGCACAATTAAAGTAATATTAAACTGTGTGTGACAACCAATATAACATGAATCTGCTACAGATCATAAAAAAGGGAGAAAGGGAAATAGGACTGAATCAAAGGGGGGCTCAATTTATACTTAATTAAGAACACTGCATTAGATAAATATACAATTAAAGTTAAATTAAACTGTGTGACAGCCAATATAATATGAATCTGCTACAGATCACATAAAAGGGGGTTCACTCTGCACACCCTCCAGGCACCTACACATTACAACAACACTGTACCCTCACATTATAGAAACCCCATAAAGAAATAGGACTAAATCAAAGGGGCGTGGTACCCGTCACTTTCAGGAAGTGGGCGGTTTGACATAAGGTATGGATGCTTTACTACTGTAGGGCAGACAACGAGAGTTATAAAAACTGTGTTAAACTAACATCAATCAGTGATCAGGCAATGTCTTACCAAACTGAAGATGAAATTAAAATTGATAGTGAGAGGGTTAAACATGAGACAGGCATTGCTAGACATTTTCAGGAGTATAAACATAATGTAAGCGATTTGTGGTGGTTAATATTAGAGAGTTTCACACAAGAAAATGAGACTATTCTAAAAAAGAGATTACACCAACGCGAGGTGTATTGGATTACTAGGTTAGACACCTTGCATCCTCAAGGTCTCAATGAACAGTGCTATTTTGTGTTTTTGTATTTTGATATATTTCCTATGCTTGTTGTAATACTGTTTCAACTAGCGTAAGATACATTGATTATTTGATATGTTTTTGTATAAAGTAAAAATAAGGTTTAGTAGTAAAAGTATTTAGTCTTACCTGGCCTGCATTACTTATTTCTGAGGAAGGAGGAGTGGAAGCCATGGATGTTTAGTGTGGGCTTTTATATGGACTACGGCATATTTAGCCGAAGTTTGGTGATGTATTTATGCCATTTTGTAGTTTCATCCAATTATATATAAAAAGAGTTTGGATATATGTATGGTCTGAATATTTCTGTAATGCTTGCCTGAGCACAGCTTAAAGGCGTTGTGCACTTTCATCACATAATTGATATGGTTTGTGTAAGGAAAAGTTATACAATTTTACAATATACTCTCAGTATCAATTCCTTACTGTTTTCGAGATCTCTGCTCACTTTAGTTTGTTAGTAATAGGAGCTGCTAGTAAAGGAAATAAGAGCACAGCAATTCAGAGTCAGTGCTCTTGGTGTGTGTCTCTGTGCTGCAGACACAAATGGCACTTAGCCAACCCTGAAGGTGTGCGGCTGCGGGCTTGCTCCTGTTCTCTGTAATAAATCAGCTCTCTACCTACCGGATACTTGCCCGGCATGGATGAGGCCTGTACCTCCGGTACCCAGTGAACTTGACCCAGACTAGGCAGCGCTTAGCCATAGTACGAAAGGGAATCCAGCTGCCCCCAAGCCCAAAACGGTTAGGCCCCAGTGGGGGATGATGCAATAGCATCAGCTTAACAGCCTGGCTAACACATCCATCTTAGCATGCAGTGTGTATAGTAGTCATAAGGGCTAATGCATACAAACATGTGCTCGACCTGGGCCTTAACCCGGCAAACTCACTGCTGGAAGAAAGAGGGATGAGAGATTCCCATAAAAGCCCCATGGCTCGCTCAACTGCTTGGTGAGACACTGTGTGACTAAGTGCCATAGACTATGGGAGCAGTAATACAGCTGTAAATGATGCTGCCTAATCATCAGCATGTGTGTTATAATTGTGTGTGTATAGGTTACTGTATCTGTAATACATGTAAATGTAAAACTGACATTGAATTTATAATTTTTATTTATAAGATTCTGTTCCCTGATTGGAAGAGTTGCTAGTGATAGTGCATGTGAATGCACTCAGCATTACAGGAAATGAGGGTAAGCTGTTTTGCCCCTCCCTTAGCTGACGTCATAACCAGGAAATGCCAACCTAATCCCAGAGAAGCTGGAAAGATATTATAAAAAGGGCCAGCAGCATGATATAGGTACCGTTGACTCTAAAACTATTTTTGGCCAGGTAACTTCAGAGTCATATTTTAAGGATTTATAAGAAAAAAATAAAGTAAAATCCCCAAAAATATTTCCTTACCTTGGCTGTTGTTGATATTCCATCCACCTTTGCTTTTTGTTCTAACTTCTTTGCTAATAATAGCTTTTCTTCTTCAGACTTATCTGGCTGTGTTCTAGAAAGAACCACATCTATCATTATCATAGTAAATAAGGTTAGAAAAGGCATCCCCGCAGTCTCATTTTATGTACCTGCTTTTATGTGGCATTGCATCAAATCCCTTGGAAAAGTCTAGATATGCAACATTTACAGCCTCCCCCAGTTCCAGTGTAGAACTTACCTCCTTAAAGAAACTGCTGAGATTAGTCTGACATTAGTCTCTCATACATAACCTTACAACCTAGCATCAGCATGGGTGTATCAGAACAATATTCCAGGATAGTATCTCTTTCAAACATTTTCCTCACAACAGAATTAAAACTCTCAAGTCTGTAGTTTCCAGGAACGTTTTTTTGAATATGTTTGTGTATATTGGCACAAATTAGCATTTGCTATGTCTTGTAAAACAGATCCTGTCATTAATGAATCTATAAATATTAAAACTAATTGTTCTCTCTATTACAGAATATAATTAATGTTATATCTGTGTATGCCATCTAGGCCCAGTAATTTCTCTATTTTGGCAGTTTTGAGCTGGCAGTGCACTTCTTCTTGGGTTAAAGTGTTGATATTCAAGAGAATTTACATTATTCCTCATTATGTCTTCCACCATAGGATTTTTCTGACTAAAGACAGATGAGAAGGTGAAATTCAATAGATTGGCCCATTCCTCAATTCCCGCCACCATGTCCCCCAGGTTATTCCTCAGGCGGCCCACACTCTATTGTGTCCATTGGGTCTATTGTGTCCATTGGGTCTATTGGGTACCCACTCTATTGAAAACTTTTTTTAGTTATACATTTTTTGGGATTACTTTTACTTTTTTTGTCAGTTTTTCTTTAAGTCTCTATTTTTGCTGCCTTTGTTTTTTTTTTTAGAATGTATTTTTCTCTCTGTAATGCAGTAACGCCTTCCCACAATCTTTGTGTTTTAGCATTTACAAAACAATAGTAGGATCAATAGCATGTTAACCTTATTTTCAGCTTGGTGACCAGACTCAATTTTTAGAATCTGACAAGTGACGCAATGTTTGGTTATAACTTCGGAACACTTTAATATATCCAGTTGTAAGTTATAAAATTTAAGTGAGCACCGGTAACGGCTTACTGGTAACATCCACTGATCAAAAAAATGGCCGCACATCTTGGCGAAGATCTTCACTACCCGTCATGTCATTGGGGAGCGTCGATTGGTCGCCATGACAGCCTCGGTCTTCTGATCAGTGCATCGTAATAAATGAGGAGGGAAATCCCCATATACTGTCATACTGTAGCATGGGATTGATCAGACAACCTAGGGTTAAAGTACCCTAGGGAGTCTGAAAAATAGTAAAAAAAAAATTATAATAAAAAAACCTAAAAATTCAAATCACCCCCCTTTCCCTAGAACTGATTTAAATATAAATAAACAGTAAAAATCATAAACACATTAGTTAATGCCGCGTCTGAAAATGCCCAATCAAAATATGTTTTTTCACTGCGTTTAGCCGCTTAAAGGAAAATAGTGCCCAAAGTTGAAAATGGCACTTTCTTGCCATTTTAAAAAATATAAAAAATTAAATAAAAAATTTCCCCATTTTTTTACAGAATTTTGAAGTGCAATTTGTTACACAGAAAACAAACCATCACACAGCTATGTACAGGGAATAATAAAAGTTACAGATTTTTGAAGATGGGGAATGAAAAATGAAAACGCAAAAACGAAAAAGGGCTGCGGTGGAAAGTGGATAAAATACCCCAAAAAACTGATAACTAAACTGATAGGCCATAACATTTTTTAGTAATTCAAACATATAAGGGCTTGTTATTTGCAGGGTAAACATATAGATAATATGTATTAATTTATATATATTTAGTTGCAGATAAAATATATAGATAATTAATTTTGGGGGTCTAAAGCTTATTCATGAAATTTTATTAACTATTTTAAGGGGGGACAAACAAAATGATCAATTTTTATTTTGGAATTTTAGCACTTTCTTTTTCTTTACTCACCATAACAAATATTTTATCTGTATTCTCTGGTTTACTACGATTACGGCGATACCTCAATTTTATAGTTTTTCCTATCTTTGCTCAGTTTTACTGAGCAAAACCAATATTAGAGGAAATTGCATTGTTTTTACTATCAACAACTTTTCAGTGGCATAACTTTCGTAATTTTCTGTTGACAGATCTGGTTGAGGGCTGATGTTTTGCGAAAAGAGATGTTCTTATCAGTCGTATTATATTAGGGCACATAACTTCTTTTAAAAACATTTAAGTTCTGTTTTTTTGTTTTTTTTTTACTTCGTCGTGATTACGAGACTTTTATTTTATTTATTTTATTATTATTATTGTAAAATGATTTTTACTGTCTTTCACTCTTGGACTTGAACAAGCATTCATCTGATCACTTGTTCAAGCCCTTACACTTGTATAAGCCCTTGTAAACTTGCATTGTAGTCTACAAAGGTGTCAGAAGTGCCCGACATAGAAAGTAAGCGTGTCAGAAGAAGTACCCTTAATGGCCGCCGTAAAAATCTGATATGGCGGTCATTAAGGGGTTAAGAATCCTCTCATTTTTCCAGGATGGGGCTTAGAATTATTTTATATTATTGAACAGGTTGCTATGGATGTGGGGATACCCAATATGCAGTGTATTTTCCTTTTTTTGTAAATTTACTTTTATGATTTGTATATGTAATGGGGCATTAGGGTATCTTCATTTTTTTTTTTACACTTTTTTTTTATTTTGACGGTTTTACTTTGTCCAAGGGTGGGACATGAAGTGATCATTTGATCACTTGATCAGTATAATATACTGCAATACTAATGTATATATACATAACTCTTAAAT
This sequence comes from Engystomops pustulosus, assembly GCA_019512145.1. Lineage (NCBI taxonomy): Eukaryota > Metazoa > Chordata > Amphibia > Anura > Leptodactylidae > Engystomops > Engystomops pustulosus. Next base: position 172,057,993 of record CM033642.1, on the reverse strand, counting down.
TTACGATCACCAAATTTTGCACAGTTGTTGGCTGTGACTAGAGTATGTCTTAGACCAGGTTTTGAGACAAAATTTTTACCCCACGCTTTCCAAAACCCACTTATTAACGACCATATATAGTAAAGCTATTGTCTGCTGCTGCTGAGGCAGTTAGAAGCTGAGACATGATTGGTTGCTGTTCAGGTCATTCATATGAGCTCTGTGCTTTGATCGGCTACTACAGGCAATGAGTAGAAGACAACTTATGTGTGAGTTAAGATGGATAGGGATACAGAGATAGGGGGAGATTTATCAGAAATGTCTGAGGTTAAACCGTTCAAGTTGCCCATGGAAACCATTCAGAGATCAACTGTAATTTTATAAACTTGAGCTCTGAGACAGTCAGTAGACTCAAAGAAACATTCCCGGCGACAGTCGACTCAAAGAAACATTGCCGGCGACAGACAGTCTGAGAAATTCATAAATACATATAATATATTTGTTTTTAACCCATTCTATTTTGTTGCAGCTAAGAGCAGTTACTTACTATCCCAGGCAATGCCAGGAGCTACAGCTAGTATGTAATCTATATATGTATATATGAAATTGAGAGGGTGCTGCTTTGATATAGATGAATGAGGGTATGCTGCTATGAAATATGGGACGGTTTATGAATTAATAAGCTGGTGCTGTACATTAATTAGGGTATGTCGATGCTCTATAAAAATATCTGGGCACTATATAAAGTAGGGACTACTGTATATAAATATTTTTATTGGGTAAAATATATATTTATCATAGTACGTAATTAATGCAGTACTCGGCCGTGCATGCTATCTCTGCCAGGCAATTTGTCTATTTTAGGGGTTTCGAAGAGGCGCTGAACCTCTTCCAGGAATAATCGGTGGACATTTAACCCCTTACCGATATTTGACGTAATAGAACTGCATGGTGGGAGGTGCGTTCCTGAACGTAGCCGGCGCCAGAAGCTGCATGTGTTGGCTGTATATTATAGCCGACACACGCGAGATTTCTCTGATTGCGGGCTTTAACCCCTAACACACAGTGGTTGCGCAGACCGCGGAGTGCAAGGGCCATTTAAAGCGAATCGGGGGGGGGGGGGGGGATCTGCTGCTCCGATTGCAGCCCCAGGGAGTGCCTTCTGACAGGACCGGCTATAACACAGCATGCTCAGTGTGTTACCCATCTGTATTACACTGTGTAAGGTGATGAAGAGCTTGGACAAGCGATAAATATATACACATGTAATAAAGTTAAAAAAAACCACAAAATCGCCAAAAAACCTCACATATTTGGTATAGCAGCGTCCGTAACAATCCATACAATAACTCATTTTTGGACCCGCTCGGTGAACGCCGTAAAAACAAAACCTGAAAACTCGCCAAAAATTTATACATTTTATATAAAATCCCTTCACAAAAATGTTCCAAAAACTGATAAAAAAAAGTTATGTGTGCCAAAATGGTACAACTGAAAAGGACAACTCAACACGTAAAAAATAAGCCTAGCTCTGTCAACCAAAAAATATTAAAGTTATGTCTCCGGAAAGTTGGCGATGCAAAAACAAATTGAGATTTCCTCTATATTAGCTTTTATCCAGTAAAATTGTAAAAATATATGAAAAACGATATAAATGAGGTATCACCATAATCGTAGTGATCTATAGTTTAAAGATAATATAGTATTTTTAGTATATGGTGTATGATCCCCCAAAAATACAAAGAGATTGAGAATTTTCTTTTCACCCATACATTCAAGTGTTAATAAAATCTCATTAATAAGCTAATGACTAAAATGAAATATTTCTAAAGTGCATCTCATGTCGCAAAAAATAAGCCCTTATATGTCCAAATTGCCAAAAAAATAAAGGATTGTATAGCCATTAAAAACTGACATTGCATAATCTGTTCTGAATAGGCGCAGCTTCCCTTCGATGCCCTGGTGTTTTCCCATACAGAAGATTACCACCACATATGGGGTATTGTTATAGGCAGGAGCGATTGGGTATCAAATTTTGTGGAGCATTTTGGTATTTTCTCCACTGAGAATTTGTATATTTTTTGAGAAACACATTCATATAGCCAAAAAAAATGTACTTTTAAAATTGCATCCGATTTTGTTTTAACCCTTAACAAACTTCATAAAAGTTTGTTAACAAACTTCATAAAAGTTGTTTTACATATTTTAAGGGATGTAGTTTCTATTTACATTTTACATTTATTTAGGCCTCTCAAAGTGACTTGAAACCTGAGCAGGCCCCCTCATTAGCAGGATTTTGTGTTTTTTATGAAAATGTGAAAAATCGCACCTAACGTTCAAAGCCCTATAACATCCTAAAAAAATAAGAGAATGCATAAAAAACCATGTCCACATAAAGAAGACATTTGGTGAATGTTAGTTAGTCATAACCGCAAAAAAAACTTAATATGTGTGGAAAAAGTAGAACATTTTGAAGTTTGAAAATCGAGAATGTTTCCAATGTTTCACCAAATATCTGATTTTCTCATAAATAAATGCAAAACATACCAACAAAATGTTTCAACTAACATGAAATATAAAGTGTCACGAGAAAAAAATTTCAAAATCACTTGGATATGTTAAAGCGTTTCAAAGTTATAACCATTTATAGTGACACAGGGCAGATTTTAAAAAATGGGCCGTGTCAGGAAGGTGAAAAGTGGGTTTAAGGGGTTAAAAGACAATTTACATTATTCCTCACTATGTCTTCCACCAGGGAGAATGTGACATTCAATAGATTGGTCCTTTCCTCGTATAACCTATTGAATAATAGGTTATTCGTTAAAGGGCCCACACTCTCCTTTTTCAGTTTCTCACCATTTACATACTGAAAACATAAATTATTTTTTTCAGACTTTTTTCAGTTTTTTTTTACAGAATGTATGTTTCTCTGTGTAATCCTGTTATGCCTTATTGGTACCTTGTTTTTTAGCAACTTAAACGCCTTATCCCTCTCGTTTATAGCTTGACTTACAGTACTAGCTAACCACATTGGCTTTTCTTGTTTTGCTTATACTTTTTTCCACATGGTATGTGTTTTTCACAGAAATTTTTTAGAATATTTGTGAAAATATCCTTTTTGTGGGTGCTTTGTTGAGAACATTGTCCCCGTTTATGCCTTTAAAATTTGCCCTTCTGAAGTTTAGAGAAGTTGTTGCCCCTCTACTAACCATCTTAGCGAAGTATAATAAAATATCAATGATATTGTAGTCCAACCTGTAATTTCGATATTCTGTCAGGTCTGTTGGTTAAGGTAAGATCCAGCAGTGCCACAAAAATCTGCTGCCTTTGAAGGACCTGCAGGTTTCTGATCTCTAGTCTATATAGGGGTAATTGAATTTCCCCATGATGCTTACATTACCATGCTTTGAGGCATTTATTTGACTTGCACGTATGAGCAGTTCCTCTGCTGCCTCTGTTATATTTGTAGACTAGATAGAAAAACCTAGCTAGCAAAACCCTTTTAATATTTTATTATTCTTTTTTCCTCCCCTTATCTTCAACCATAGAGACTCCACATTTTCATTTTCTTCACGGATGTCACCTTGCAGGACAGGCTTTACGCAAGAATACACATGTAAATAAACCCCTTCCCCTTTTTATTTAGATGATCATTTAAAAAGACTTTAAAAAATCATCTATTTTAACATCCCAGTCATGGCTAATGTCCAGCCATATTTCAATGATACCCAATATATTATATTTTCCAGTTCCTCTATTTTGTTTGTGAGGCTCCTGGCATCGATTTACAGTGGTTGCCAAAAGTATTGGCACCCCTGCAATTCTGTCAAATAATACTCGTTTTTTTCTAGACAATAATTGCAATAACAAATTCTTTGGTATTAATATCTTCATTTATTTTGCTTGCAATGAAAAAACACAAAAGAGAATGAAAAAAAGTCAAATCATTGATCATTTTACACAAAACTCCAAAAATGGGCCGGACAAAAGTATTGGCACCCTCAGCCTAATACTTGGTAGCCCAACCTTTAGACAAAATAAGTCTCTTACAATGCTCTCCTGGAATTTTAGACCATTCTTTAGCAAACTGCTCCAGGTCCCTGAGATTTGAAGGGTCCCTTCTCCAAACTGTCATTTTGACATCTCTCCACAGGTGTTCTATGGAATTAAGGTGCTGGCCACTTTAGAAGTCTCTAGTGCTTTCTCTCAAACCATTTTCTGTGCTTTTGTGTCATTGTCCTGCTGGAAGACCCATGACCTTTGAGGGAGACCCAGCTTTCTCACACTGGGCCCTACATTATGCTGCAAAACTTGTTGGTGGTCTTCAGACTTTATAATGCCATGCACACAGTCAAGCAGTCCAGTGCCAGATGCAGCAAAGCAACCCCAAAACACCAGGGAACCTCCTGCATGTTTGACCGTAGGGACCGTGTTCTTTTCTTTGAAGCCTCTTTTTTTCCCTGTAAACTCTAGGTTGATGCCTTTTCCCAAACAGCTGTATTTTCGTCTCATCTGACCAGAGAACATTCTCCCAAACTGTTTAAGGCTTTCTCAGGTAAGTTTTGGCAAACTCCAGCTTGGCTTTTTTATGTTTCTGTATAAGAAGTGGGGTCTTCCTTGGTATCCTACCATACAGTGCCTTTTCATCCAGACGCCGACGTATAGTATGGGTTGACACTAGAGATGAGCGAGCACTAAAATGCTCGGGTACTCGTTATTCGAGACGAACTTTTCCCGATGCTCGAGTGCTCGTCTCAAATAACGAGCCCCATTGAAGTCAATGGGAGACTCGAGCATTTTTCAAGGGGACCAAGGATCTGCACAGGGAAGCTTGGCCAAGCACCTGGGAACCTCAGAAAAGGATGGAAACACCACGGAAATGGACAGTAAACAGCAGGGGCAGCATGCATGGATGCCTCTGAGGCTGCTTAATCGCACCATTATGCCAAAATTATGGGCAACAGCATGACCATGACAGAGTGACCGAATGAGGCTAGATAGCATCTAAAACATCCAATAATTGACCCTGACACTATAGGGGACGGCATGCAGAGGCAGCTGCAGCAGTGGCAGGCTAGAGAGTCTCATGGCGACATACCCTAAATGGACTCAGGTTTCACCAAAGGAGGTGAAATGATTTCCTATGTGAACAAAAGGTTGACAGTATATTTAGTCGATAACACAGCATGGTGGTGACATAGTGACCAAGTTCCATAACGTATCTGGTGAAACCCCGAAAATGAGCCTGACAACAGCTCTTTTGATAAGGGACGACATGTGGAGGCACCATGGAATGGACTTCCATGATTAGAGCGACAGTATGGGGGCATCCATATTGCGCTGCTATAGTGCACCTTCGGTCTCCAGCATGGCGGCGACAGATGGTGCCAGTTCCCCTATGTATCTGGTGAGACAACCTGAAAAATTCTGCCTGACAACAGCACGTTTGATAAGGGGACGATGGTAATGGAGGCAGTGAACTAGTAGTAGTAATTAAAGGTGCCGTTGGTACGGTTAAAAACTATGTTAGTTGAGACTTGATGATGGAGCTAGGCGCTCCGCGTCCGAGCGCAGCTTCGCCACCAAGCCCTGTCCTCTAGGCACTCCCCAAACAGCACTTCTAAGAACCTTTTGTATAAGATCAGTGTAGTAGCGTTCTTTTAAGTTTGGATACTGGCGGGTGAGGGGAATGTAAACAGATGTGCAAGAAGTGCTGAAATAATATCGGTAAAATGATAAAAGTTTGCCAGTATTTTGTGGATTACACAGCAGGTGGCGACAAAGTTAACAAGTTTTGATGTGGAATCCATGAAAACCACAAAAATTCTGCCTGACACTTTCGTTGATAAGGCAACAAGTAGTGGAGGCAGCGATTATGGGACCTTTTGGAGCAGCTATGGCGATGACGTGTGGAGGTAGCATGGGACAACGTGTGGACCACCTAAAAAGACGATATATGGAGGCGTGCTATGGAGACCAATTAATTTTGGATAGTGCCTGTATGTGGCAGTCCAAAAAGTTTTCAAACCAGAGGAACAGGTAGGTGGTCCCCAGAAAAATTAAATAATTAGTGCCTGTATGTGGCAGTCCAAAAAAGTTTTCAAACCAGAGGAGCAGGTAGGTGGTCCTCCATACAAAATTAAATAGATTGAGTGCCTGTATTTGGCACTCCCAAATTGCTTAAACAGAGGACCGGGTAGTGGTCCTCCAGAAAAATTAATACATAGAGTACTATAGCTAAGCCATTTGCCCTGCCAAAATAGCCAGTTTCCATGCTTTTGTACAAAGAGGGAGAAGGAGGACAATGAGGAGGAGGAGTGCATACATTTATTCAGGTTGGGCTTCTTTTCACCTGGTGGAGAATGAAAATCCGGAGAACATCCAGGCTTTATTCATCTTGGATAAGCGTCAGCCGTGTCACACTGTCAGTCGACAGGCGTGTACGCTTACGTGATGATCCACCAGCTGCACTGAAAACCCGCTCGGACAACACCTACGGCGGCAGTGCGGCAGGAACCTCCAAGGCGTACAACGCCAGTTCGTGCCACATGTCCACTTTTGAAACCCTATTTTTGTAGTGAGCTGTGTGATCATTTAGGACGAGGTATGGTCAGCTACTGTACTCCCCTCACCATCTTTCTGTAAAGATCAGCCCTACTCTGCCGAGAACTGGGGACAGGTGACAGTGTCTTGCTGGGTGACATAAAACTGGCAAGGCCCTTGTAGCGTACCCCTGCCAGTGCTGGAAACTGCCTGCTCGCCTACTCTCCCCGCTACTTTATCCTGCAGAAGTACGCCCTCTGTGCCGCTAGCGCTGGTCAGAAGGGAAATACTGTTTCAGCTTTGCACCAGGGCCTGCTTGTATTCATGCATTCTCACTCCTCCTTTCCTCCTCTCCAGGGTGATGAGTGGAAAGATTTTGCTTGTACCGTGGGTCCCGAGAGTGAATACCCGTCAGATCGGTGCTGGAATAAATTCTTGAACGCGAGGGTCACGGGATAGTGCAGCCTAGCATGAATCTCCATATGTGCCAGACCCAACGCGCAAGAATTCACTTCCCTCACTGGCTAACTGCCCATTTCCTCTCCTCCAACTCCTCTTCTTCTGCCCATACACGCGGAACAGGAAGGACTGTTCAAATCCCTGGTCACCCACACATGGAATATTGTGTACAGTTTGGGCACCAGTGTATAAAAAAGGATATAGTAGAGCTGGAACGGGTGGCAGAGGAGAGCAAACCAGGATTATTGGGGAATGGGGGACTAGAATACAATACAGATTACAAAATTTGGGATTATTCAGTTTAGAAAAAACGACTGAGGGAGACCTCATTACAATGTCACAGTACCTGAACGGACAGTACAAGGATCTCTCCAAAGATCTTTTTTATACCTAGGCCTGTGACCAGGACAAGGGGCATCCTCTCTCCTAAGGAGAGCGAGATTCTACCATCACCATAGACAAAGGTTTCTTTACTGTAAGCGTGAGACTATGAACTCTCTGCCGCAGGAGGTTGTTATGGCCGACTCTATGTAACATGTTCAAGAGAGGCCTGGATGACTTTCTGGAGAGAAAAAATATCACGGGTTATGGGGATAAACATTTATTTTTCTGAAGTTGGACTTGATGCGTGCGTCTCCTTCGCATCCTTATATACTATGATACGGATACTATGACTGAACAATTGTCCCCTTTTCTGTCTCGCCAACATTCTCCTCCTCTTCCTCTCTCATCCTCCTCCACCTCCTCCGATATGCGCTGAGAAACAGACCTAAGGTGCTTTGGCTATCAACAAGGGAATATTCTTTCCCGTCTCTTGGGACGAGTGCAAAGCTTCCGACTTCATTCTGACCAGAGAGTTTTTCAACAGGCCAGCAGCGGATTGGTGGGGCTGATGATGGCGGCATCCGCCACTGACCATCTGTGTTGACTCCTCAAAGTTACTCAGCACCTGACAGATATCAGACATCCAGTCCCCCTCCTCATTGTAACTTGAGGAAGCTGACTGACCTGACTACCAGTTCGGGTGGAAGTTTGACATCTGGCGTCTACAATCGCCGCGCTGCTGGAAACTCTGGATAACATGGTTAGTGTTTGAATTCCACCTCGTGGGCACGTCGCACAACACGTCGGTGAGCGGGCAGTGTTGGAGGCGGCGCTGCGCTGCCCTGAATGGCAGCATCTGTGCTGGACTTCCTGAAATGCGCATGCGGCGCCACCTTCGTGAGTAAATCAGACAGATTGGGTATTGTCTTGAGGAAACGCTGAACTATGAGATTTAACACATGGGGCCAGGCATGGCACATGTGTTCATTCTCCGAGTTGCAGAGCCGCCACCAGTTACGGCCGTTGTCCACACAACAAATGCCTGGCTTCAGGTTCAGCGGTGCCAGCCACAGATCAGTCTGCGCCGTGATGCCCTGTAATAGCTCTTGGGCGGTGTGCCTTTTTACGCCTAGGCTCAGCAGTTTGAGCACCGCCTGCTGTCGCTTAGTGATGGCCTCTGCTGCTGTCCGGAGAGCTACCGACTGATGGCGCCATGCCCCGGATGGTAATTCGGAGGAGGAGGTGGAGGAGGGGTGGGGGGAGGAGAAGGCATAGTAGGCCTTTGAGACCTGGACCGAGGTAGGCCCCGCAATCCTCGGCGTCGGCAGTATATGAGCCCCCCAGGTCAGACCTCGGTCCCAGCCTCCACCAAGTTAACCCAATGCCGTCACGATATATAGTGGCCCTGCCTGGCAGCACTCGTCCACGTGTCCGTGGTCAGGTGGACCTTGTCAGAAACGGCGTTGGTCAGGGCACGGATGATGTTCTCTGACACGTGCTTGTGCAGGGCTGGGACGGCACAGCGGAAAAGTAGTGGCGGCTGGGGACCGAATACCGAGGGGCGACCGCCGCCATGAGGTTTCGAAAGGCCTCGGTCCTCTACCAGCCTATAGGGCACATCCTCCAGGCTAGCAACTTGGAGATGTGGACGTTGAGGGCTTGGGCGTGTGGTGGGTTTCGCTATACTTCATTTTGCGCTCCAGCGTCTGGGGTATGGAGAGCTGAACGCTGGTGATGCTGTTGGAGGTCGTGGAGGCGAAAATGGGGTTTTCGCACGGGGGGTGGTTTGGGCTGTGGTCCTGGGCAGGGGGCTGACTAGCAGATGACACGAGGGAAAGAGCAGTGTGTTGCCGGTCAGAGGTGAACGGGCTTGGTGCCATTGAGTGGGTGTTTAGCATTCATATGCCTGCGCATACTGGTGGTATTTAAGCTAGTAGTGGTGGAACCCCTGCTGATCCTGGTTTGGCAAAGGTCCGCACACCACAGTCCGTCGGTCATCCGGTGTTTTCTTTAAAGAACCTCCAGACTTCTGAAAATCTAGCCCCCGCCACGGGAGCTTGACTACGGGCAACATTTGGCGCTGATGCACCAGCTCTGGCCCTGCCTCTCCTCTTGGGCCCCACCACTGCCTCTTCCCAACCTGTTCTGCTATAGGACTCTCGCCTCCGTCTCAAAGCACTGTGTTTTCACCCCGCCTATCAACCCACAGCTTGGGTCTGTCACCCTCATCATCCTCCGATCCCTCAGTCTCTGCTCCCCCCTTGGACTTCCCTCCCTGACAACACTTCACCACTGTCGACAACCGTGTCTCCTCATCGTCCCGACACCTCTTTACCTCACTTTCTTCCACTACGTCAATAATGTCCATCATCACCCCAACAGACTGCGACTGTGGAAAACTTGGGCATATCGGAAAATTGCTCAGCACAACCGAACCAATGGTTGTGACTGTGGGAAGGGTCCAGAAAACAGTTCCTCAGAGTATGCCAGTTCAAATGCCAAATTTTGCTGGCACTGACAGCACACAACTGGATTTTGTGCTGTGCCTGATGACTTTGAGCTATAAAAGGAAATAAAGGTAAAAAATAAATAAATCAGCAAACTCTGCCTATTCTAATCAAACCCCTAATAAATTTCCCAACTTTGGTGTTTTGAGGTGGTATGCGTGTCACTAAGAGCTAACAAACGGTCGCAGGTCTCCCACAAATCCTCACAATAGGTACTAGCTGCACTACTAATGCCAGCAAGCCCCAGCCACAAGCCAAAAAAAAAAGGAAAATATAACGCTATTGTAGGGCCTTAAGTAGCCGTTGGGGTTCTCCTATGGCTATTTTGTAGCCTACCTGAAGCACAACTGCTTTGCAAGATGAGTTTGAGCTATAAAATGAAATAAAGGTAAAAAAAAAAAAAAATCACAGACTCTGCCTAATTCTAAATCAAACCCCTAATAATTGTCCCACTTTGGTGTTTGGATGTGGATGTGTGACACCAAGAGCTAAACACAACGGTAGCAGTCCCCCCTGCAAATTCCTCACAATATGGTACTAGCTGCACTACTAGTGTCAGCAAGCCCATCCATAAGCAAATAAAAAAAAATGTTAACGTTATTGTAGCCCTAAGAAGGGCTGTTGGGTTCTTGTAGAATCACTCCTGCCTAACACTATTCTAATAGAACAACCTAACGCTTTCCCTGACCAGCAGCAGCTAGGCATCCAGACACAGACACAGAATGGCATCCAGACACAGAATGATCCGAGCAGCGCGGGCAGGGGCTAGTCTTTTCCCAGGTCCCTGATCTGGCCAGCCAACCACTGCTATCACGTGTAAGGGTACCACGTCATGCTGGGTGGAATGCAGAGTCTCCTGGCTTGTGATTGGCTCGTTTCTGGCCGCCAAAAAGCAAAACGGCGGGAGATGCCATTTTCTCGAGCGGGCGAAGTATTCGTCCGAGCAACGAGCAGTTTCGAGTACGCTATTTGGATGTTGGTTGAGGTTCTTGGAATCTCTCGTCAATTTTTCTTTTCCGTCCACATCTAGGGAGGTTATACCACAGTTGAAACTTCTTGATGACACTGCGCATGGTAGACACAGGAACATTCAGGTCTTTGGAGATGGACTGTAGCCTTGAAATTGCTTATGCTTCCTCACAATTTTGATTCTCGAGTCCTCGACAGTTCTTTGGTCTTCTATCAATGTTGTAAACACAAGGATACAGGACAGAGGTTGAGTCACTTTAAATCCATTTCAACTGGCTGCAAGTGTGATTTAGTTTTAACAGGTCCCCGCCAACAGGGCGTGGAGCGGGTGTTGTTGGCCACCCCCTTCGTGAATACGGCCGACTGCCAGGGGACAGGATACGAGGATCCCACCACTTATTTGGTACAAAGGTTGGATCGATTAAAATAACTTGCAAACCTAAATTTAAAAAAAAATGTCTTACAGAAAAAGGCTGAGGGGATTATGGGGACATATTGGTGGGAGGATTTGGGGGACATATTTGGTGGGAGTCTTTTGGGGGATTGACAGGTCTTCTTTAAGGACACAGCATGATTTTTCAATCTGCCTGTAACACAATATGCAGTTCATATAGCTGCTTTCTGACTTTTTTTTTATTTTCTGTTTATAGTTCACATTAATACTATATTTGAAATAAAACTTGGAACTTATTATTAAAAAAATGGAATGTCTGTTAAAAAAATTAGTGATTTTCTGATTTCTAAAAGTATGCTCATCATCCTTTGGTCTAACTGCCCAAATTGGTTGGTTTACTAACATTAACCATATATCTGCTTTAAGCTGACATAATTTTTTAAGATTTTATTTTATTAAGACGTTAAGAGGCTGACAGTTCCACCAGCGTTTTTTTTTTCCAGACAATTCATCTCATAAGAGTTTTCAAATGCTTTTTTTATTAGAAACTCGATAAACTCCATTTTTTAAAACCAACTCTGCTCCCCTCAAACTATTCAAAACAAGCCTTGGTAAGCTTGTTTACCCCTTAAATATCTCACAAACATCTGAACTCAATTAAAACAAATGGAGGTTCTATTTGGAATTGTCACGGGTGCTCCCGGCGATCCCTGTCTCGGATCGCAGGAGCACCCTGTTCTCTTCAGTGTACCCTCGGAGGCCGGCAACCGCTTTCCTCCCTTGGCTCCCAGCAGCGTTCTCCGCTGCTCCTCCGGCGGCCGTTAATTGTCGCTGCCTCTTCTTGTGACCCCTTGCCGGATCTTCAAACTTCCCCTAAAGAGAAATGCCTCCTGTGATTCCTTCCTGCGTTCCTGTTGCCAGTCAATTCCTGTGTTCCTGCGTTCCTGTGTGCCAGTCTTTACTGTGTGCCAATCCATTTTCTGATCAGTGTGCCAGCTCCTGTGATTCCTGATTGAGTCCTAGTGTGCCTTCCTGTGTTATTTCTCCTGCCGTCATCCCGGGTACAGACTGTCTCCTGTATTACTACCTTGGCAGCCACTGCGGGCTAGTCGCACCTGTGGAACGACCTGTGGTATCCCGACGCAGCAAACCCATCCTGCTTTGGCGGCGGGCCTGGTGAAAACCGGTGCCACTTAGACTCCGGTCCCAGGTCGGCTATTACCATCTCCCCCGGTGGTCCAGAGGGTACACAGACTCCCAGTCCTGAACGGGATATTTAAATTTTGACAATGATTATTTAACTACTAAAATTTACATGTTCTATGCAGGGTAAAATGAAAAAAGCACTTCTTTGGATTTTGTTTGCAGTTTTTCTTACTGTACGGCAATGTAGGGGGCAACAGCAGGACACAGAAGAGAAGTAGCACCATTGAGCTTTTAAGAGGGCAGATTTTGAGGAGGATGTCTTCAGGTGACGTTACACATTTTGAAAAGTTCCTGAGTTACCAGAACAGTGACCCCTCCTATAAATTATCCTATTTTGGAAACTTACCCTGGACGCCTTACCCCCATTGTTTACTATTTTTTAGGGGGAGAGTGTATGCAAATGCAACATCCCCCACCGGGGCCTAGCCTTTTCCTCGGGCCTGGAGTCAGCCGGGGCCCGCAGTACCTGAGTGGCTGGCGTGTTGCGGCCTAGACAACGCTAGTGTCATGGTGCTTGGTAGGGGAACCGGAGGGCTGTGCAAGCCTTGCAGGTCTCCAGCAGGGTGTGTTGGCAAGAAATGATGAGGAAGAGGCTGCTATAGCGGATCTCCCTGGGGCAACCCTTTGGTGTCTAGAGTATGAGTCTATGTAGTTGGACAGGGTGGCCTGTGATGATGGCAGCCGTAGTATCAGGGACCAGACGGAGGCAGAGGTGAACAAAAACAACTTACAGTTCTTTATTGGAACCGACAGGAACCGCAGCAACGTGCCTTTAACAGAGTATTGGAGTGCTGAGATGCAGTTTGGAGGAGCCACAGGATGTAGAGCGCCAGCCTGGGATGCAGAGGGCAGGCTGGGAGGTAGCTGTGTCCTAAAAGGAGCTTCAGCTTGTCCTGGGTTGCTTCAGGTATCACCCTTGAAGGTAGGATGACACCCCTTTCCTCACTATACTAGCTATTAGTTTCCACTCTTCAGGCAGGGGCTAGCTCTTCCTGCTCTGGTCTGGTATGCTAGCTGTACAGAGTCTGTACTGGAGTAACTCCAGTCTGCTTCTGCAGACCCTAGGTCCGACTGCTCTCTACAAGTGTCCTTCAGACTCTCTGGTCTGACTGAAAACTACCCTCTAGAAACATTCCTTGAACAGGGATCTTGTAACTCCCCGTGGTCAGGTGGTGGCTGCTCCTCCAATTACATCTCAGCTCACAGAAACTGTGTTGTAATACATGTGATTGGCTGACACATATGACATCAGACAAAACACTTAACACTCCTGCCTTACCAGGCAGGGTCTACCACTGCAATGTTCCCCTGGTGTCCTATAAGGACTAGTATGTGATGTAGTGACATGCTGTGGGGCTGACTAGACCCTACACAGGCTGTGCAAGCTACATAGTGGGACGTATTTCGCAACTACTCCTCCACCTTGCATCGGCGAGGGTGTTGCACAAACATATAGATTTTTTGTTTTTTGTGTTTATACACCAAATACAAAGCAAATTATTTACCTATGTTCTATGGGTAAGTACGGTTAGGCAATAACCTATAGCTTTTTTATATTTGAACTTATTTGAAGAAAAAAGCCCTTGATTTTGCATTGTTGTCTACTAAGTATCATTTTAATTATTTTGGTTGATTAAGCTGTTTTTTTTGCGGGTTTTTTTTGAGTTCTTTTTAATTGGTATCATGCGGGGGGTAATGTGACTTTTTAATTGCTTTTCATGTTTTGCACTCATATGGGGCATTTAGGGGACATATTGTGAATTACCCTTTTTATTTGTCCCCCTCTGGGACTTGACACAGTGAACACTCTATAACTTGTTCAATTTAATACACTTCCATACTGATGTATGTGTAGTGTACTAAAACAGTCTGCCTTATGCAATGCTGACATCTGCACTGCTGGTGTCCAACCCAGCAGACAGTCAGTAAGCAGCTCTGGGGTCATTCATTCACCCACAGGCTGCAATGAAGAATACAATAATGGCCAGAATACATAATGCTTTTTCTTTGAACACAATCCTATTAATTGCATTTTATTCTTAAAAATATTTTTTTTATATTTATTTTCCTACTTAGATAAAACAGAGTGATTCATATCCTCAGACCAACATTGGCTAGTATATTTTGTCCTACCTTGCCAATTTCTTTTTTTTACGTTCCTCTTGCCTTAGCCTTCTGTGCAGATGTTAGGTTTTCAGCCTCACCAGGTTATCACAGCAATAGCAAGAAAGACATTTAATAAGATATCTGTTTTTTGCTAAAGAAATATTGTACAAATTGCACACATCAACAGAATTAATCTTACAGAATACTGTACTTAACAGAACAATTTAACCTCCTCCTAGCAGCCCTACATGTAACTTAAAAAATAAAACTGTTCATTTTTGGATTTAATAAGAAGTCCTACCTTATGCTGGAACTTAAATGGGTTGTCCACTTTCAGCAAATATTTGATATGGTTTGTGTGAGGAAAAGTTAATACAATTTTCCAATATACTTCTGTTTTAATTCCTCACAGTTTTTCTAGATCTCTGCTTGCTGCCCTGCTATAACAGCTTTCTATTTTTTGCTTCCAATGGATAGAAATCTGTCCATGTGATGTAATGGATATGCATGTGCAAGAGTCATTATTATCACAGAGAGCTGTGTGATAATAACGGCTCATGCACATGCACCTCCATCAACATCACATGGACAGATTTCTATCCACTGGAAGTAGAAATAGAAGCTCTTACTACTGTACAAACTACTGGACAGCAGCAGAGATCTAGAAAACTGTGAGGAATTGAATACAGAAGGTATATCGGAAAGTTGTATAACTTTTCCTTACACAAACCATATCAAATGTTTGCTGAAAGAGGAAAGCCCCTTTAAGGCTGTGAATTGTATTTTCAAATGTATTTCAAGTATATGTGGAATAACTCCTCCCTGAACACAGATGTGTTTAGAGCTAATCTCTGTGTTCGGTAAATAGCTTTCTGTGTTTATTATTGAAGTGGTATTCTCACGAACAAGTTCTTAACCCCTTAAGGACGCAGGTTTTTTTCACTCATTTCTCGCTCTCCCCACCTTCAAAAACCATAACTTTTTCATTTTTACATGTACAGACCTGTGTGAGGGCTTATTTTGTGCGTAACAATTTTACTTTCCTGTAATGTTATTTATTTTAACATGCCATGTACTGTGAAGCTGGAAAAAATTCAAAATGTGAAAAAAATGTTTTCTTGTGTTCTCGTTTTTACGACTTTGTTGCGCTCCAAATAACACCTCAGCTTTATACTTTAGTATGATCGCAGTGATACCAAATTTATACAGGTTTTATTGCGTTTTAATACATTTTCAAAAATAAACGATGTGTACAAAAAGAAAAAAAATGTCATCTCTGACACTAATAACTTTTTCATACTTTGGGGTACAGAGTTGTGTGAGGTGTCATCTTTGCGAAATGAGCCGACGTTTTTCATTATTTATACCATTTTGAGGTCTGTGCGACATTTTGATCACTTTTTAGTTCATTTTATGTGTAAAGGTGTAAAAGTCGCATTTTGGACATTTGGGCGCCATTTCCAATCACCGCCGGCCATAACCGTTTTTATATTTGGATAGATCGGGCATTTTGGGACGCAGCAATACCTAATGTGTCTGTGATTTTTACTGTTTATTATGTTTTATATTAGTTCTAGGGAAAGGGGGGTGATTAGAATTTTTATTTTATTATTATTTTTTCCACTTTTTTTTCTCCACTATTTCTTAGACCATCTAGGGTAGATTAACCCTAGATGGTCAGATCGTTCCTACCATATACTGCAATACTTGCAATATTGCAATATATGGCATTTTTGCAGGTCATTCATTACAATGAGCCACTGGCTCATTCTCTATTTCACTGCTATTAACAAAAACGCAGCATATTACAGATATAATTCCTGTCTATCAGGAATGTTTGTGAGCATGAAAGCGGCGTAGCAGTTGTGATAGGCCACGGCCAGGCCTCTTCTTCCATGAAAGACATGCACGGCATCTCTTGTGGCATGCGACTCATTCATGCTGAAAGCCAGCAGTCAACAGCACTGTGTTCGAGCTTGCCAAGTCTGGGCTTGTTCAAGATTTCGGCAGACGGAGTCCAGTGAACTTAAGCGGACTGACACTAATTGTAGCCTTGGTGTTTCAACCACTGAAGATGAGATGTGACAAGTATATGGAGATATTGTGTCAGCTAAATTACTTGCATTGGTAAATGGTTTGGAGAATCCAAGTTAGAACAACACAGATATGGGAAGTTTTTCACTTGTATTGGCACTTGGACATGTGAGTGGTGGTGGAACTGTCATAAAACCCCTAGCTAATGATAATGCTGATGGATTGCTCATATTTGTGGGGTTCATGTGTGGGTCATTAACTCTTGTGATTATACCAGCCAAATCGGCAGGGCATAATGAAGGAAAAGCTTAGTGTTTGTGTTTATCCACTCCACATTTTGTCTTGTTGACTGGTCTCAAGGGCAGTGAAAGAATCTCTCATGATGAAGGCAGTGTGTTGACGTAAAGACTTTGACTGTGTAACTTCCTATACAATATGTGCTCAGTGGATTTATGAATTATCCTGTGCAATATATGCTAAGAAAACCTTGTCTAGATGGAGGTTGTATAGACTGTGCAACTCTACTGCCTATTTTACAACACTAAATGCTGATAATGGGGTGAATAAGCAACTACGGAATTGTGCAATTAAATAGCCATATATATATATGCTGTTACAGAAAAACAGGTGTAAAGTTTTTATTTTTGTTTGTTTGTTTTTTCTAATCACTTTACTGGCACAGAAATGAAACATCACATCAGAGATAACAACATACCACATTATGCAATTATTTGTCATGTGTGATAAATTCTGCACAAAAGCAGCAATCTAACAAAGTCCTTACCCAACATATACATTGAATAGTAACCAACCTGGTCAAGTGGTGTCAAGAGTGCAATATAGTTAAAGAAAAAGTATTAACAATGGTTAGGCAACAAGGTAACCCCTACATCTGGAGATTAAGAAATCCCGCCTGTCAAGAATACACAGAGGAGTGCAGGAAGTGTGCCTGCACCCAGTTACAAATTTAGTATGTAAAGTTATAATACCACCTACAGCAAGTATAGCTCTCATTGAAAAGGGACGAGAGACTCTCAGACTGTGGACATTAAAAATGGCATCTTTGGAAGAGCATCAGGAGGATTTATCAGGGCTTGTGTGTCAGTTTTGTGACGTACAAGCCCTGAAATAATCGCAACGCCTTGCAAATCGCCAGACATTGCGATTATTTTGCTCCGCACACTTTCTCCATGCCAAGAGGGCATGAAGGAGATGTGGACAGCGGCGCCTGCGCCCTCACTAGAACCTGTGAACTTTCATGACTAAAAGTTTGCAGGTTACTAAGCAATTTCACACCTGTCTGTTTGTATGGCAGTGCATGGTAGGATCAATCAGACAATCCACGGTTAAAGTACCCTAGAAGTTAAATAGTATACATATTTGTTATTTAAACTATAAATATCACAAAAATATGTTTTTTTGTCAAGGTGACACACCACCCGAGTTATGCTCGGTTTTTTGGCTAATTTTGACACACCAAGCTCAAAAGGTTGCCCATCACTGATCTAACATTTTAACAACTAGTAAAATTGGTTTATATAGAAATTAGCATTCATCAAACAGGTCAATTGAGTGCTTGGCCTTTTTGGATCGGATCTAATAATATTGGTTTTGGGTTTGGTATATTTCTTTTTGATTCAAAAACAGATGATGGCACACGGTGCTAATATGCAGAAACATAGTAATACACAAAAAGAGAACTGAAAATTGGGCTCTTTCAATGCAAAATCGGGTTCTTTAAAAGGGAAAAACAAGAACCACATAAGGCACCTCCGAAAGTAGTCAAAATGAAGAGGGTGTTGAAGGGAGAACAGGACAAGATCCTCAAATTAAAGAAGGAGTCATCTCAGAATTAAATAAAATACTGATGCCGACGAATACTTGTAACAAGATATTGGGTCACATTTAGGATAGCGCACCAGTTATGCGGCAAACTTTGCACTGCTTGAAGCTGTGCCACATTTGTGTCGCACACATCAATTTTGTGTTTTGTGGCTTCCCTATTCTTCATGTGACACAAATTTCTGCATTGAAATGAGCGCTCAGTCCGACAGTGCGCCACTTTCCTTTAACTGTATCATTTCCATCTCTTATACTTTTTTCTCAGTGTTGCCAAGCCTTTCATTAACCTTTTATACATCCACTCTAAAGATATTGAATGTAATTTCTCAGCCCACCCAAATCACAGTTGCCCACATTTACTAAAAACTGCACACTATGTGCAGTTTGTCTGTATATAGTGCAGAGTGCACTAGATTAATTATTTCAGGCGCATGTTCTTCATTAATCCGGCCCCCTCTGCACTGCCCCGACAGAGTGCACCACTTTTTTTGGTGCAGCTTTAACATAGGGCATGTGACACATTTGTCAGACCTTTGCATGATAAATTATGACGCGCCGCTGCTGACGTCATACTAGGCGCCGCACGGGAGAAGAACAATGGCGGCGCCCAGCACGATGTTTAAAGAAGACAGAAGACAGCGCGGAAGCAAGAAGAGGAGTAAATAAGTTTTTTTTTTAAATTCTGGGCTGACTGTATGCTACTGGGGGCATGCTGTATACTACTGGGGGGCAGGCTGGGGTGGCTGTATACTACTGGGGGCAGGCTGGGGGTGGCTGTATACTACTGGGGGCAGCTGGGTGGCTTTACTACTGGGGCAGGCTGGGGTGGCTGTATACTACTGGGGCACTGGGGTGCTGTAACTATGGCAGGCTGGGCTGGCTGTATAATATGGGGGCAGGCTGTATTAGTATACAGCCTGCCCCCAGTAGTATAAGCCTTCCCCAGTAGTATACACCACCCCAGCCTGCCCCTCAGCCTGCTATATCTTGGCTGGGGCAGGCTGTATACTACTGGGGGCAAGCTTGTATATTATAGGGGGCTGGCTGGCTATATACTTGGCTGGGTCTGTGACCAATGCATTTCCCACCCTCGGCTTATATACTCGAGTCAATAAGTTTTAACCAGTTTTTATGGTAAAAAAACTCGGCTTATACTCGGTCGGCTTATACTAGTATATACAGTATTTTGTTACACTTTTGGTTCCAAAATTTGGAATTCCTTTTGGCAACAGTTTTATGTTCCTCCTCCATTTGGGCTACCAGGCTCTAGGGAGATTCAAGAATTATTCATAATAAAAACTTAGGTAATATTCCATTCTTCAATATTGGGGACTGTAATGCAGCCATTGATTCAAAGAGATATATTTAGACCAACATTTAAATGATTGAAAAGTAGATTTATACAAGTTTAAGTAAATGATGTCTGAATTAGGTGGTTAGACATATGGGAGAATAGTTGTTCAAGAATTTATCTTGCACTGGGGAATGGTGCAATGCTACCAGAGATGCTTGCATCTCTGTACCGGCTCCATTTCTGATCAAGAACCATAATTGTCGGATCAGTAATGAGAGGAAGGGAAAATGACGAAGCGCTAGTCCACAGCAGGACAGCAGAGAGCTTCAAATAACATTGATGTTTGGGGTATATAGAATTGTTTATCCTAAATCCCTTCCTCATGCAATCCCTTCCCTTCCTTAGTTGAACTTGATGGACAAGTGTCTTTTTCAACCATATAAACATAATACTATGAATTCATATTGGCTTTATAAAATAGGCTCACACGAGAGCATAATAAATATGTTAATGACTACATTATCCCAAGGGCAAAAGAGTTATGGATTATGTTAATTATGATTTATTAAAATAAAGGGAAATATTGAAAAAAATCAAACAATTAAAAAGGGAATATGTAAAGAAAAACTGAATTAAGATATTTAGAAGAGCTGAGTAAGGTACAATGTCTGGAATCACCTTCAGAAAATAATAAAGTGATATGGGAAAATACAAAGAGGGATTGTGAATTGCATATACTACAGAAAGTATGTAGTTCTTTGCTTGTGTATGCAGAAGTAAATGGGTTACTGAGGGTGAGAGACCTAGTAGAATATTCGCACAGATGGTAAAAGCAGGGGCGTAGCTAGGGTGGTAAAAGATCCGGGGCCACGGCCCCAATGCATGTGTATCGCACTTTCAGTAATCCCCCCTCCTGTACATAACCCCCTCACATGTGGTTATGACAATAACAAGGTTACTTCTGGTATATACAGCTACAGAGACACGGAGAATCCCTACTCGTTACACTCCATGACTGCAGGTGACGAGTCCTCCATCTTCTCCATTAGGCATCACCACTTATGTTCCTCATTGTCCCTACATCTTGGTTCCCTGACAGCGTTATCCTGGTGCTGCCCCTAACAATCTCCCCATACTGTAAGGCAGCGCCACACATTTGTCTTGTATTTAACAAAACCAGGTGCGTGTTACCCATCACTTTGTGTATTACTGGAAACGCAATGAGATCAAACCGAGGCCTGTCCTCACAACAGCCCCGAGTAAGTATGTGCCCCCACAGCCCCCCAGTAAGTAATGTGCCCACACAGCTGGACAGAAGTGAATCAAATTAAAACGAAAAAAAGAACGACCAGCGGGCTTGCCGTGGGTTGAGACGTTAAGCGTCTGGAGATAAGGAGATTCTTATGATCTCTTAACACGCAGACGGGGGGGGCAAACTCCCTGCAGAAGATAACACCATTCTTCCGAGCAAGTTTTAAAGACCAGTAGTAGAAAATGGAGTCATTTCTCTCAGCAGCTTGGTCTGGAAAAAACCCACAGGGGAAGAGTTCTGCTGTTGGGCCCTTTCTGGGTGACACAGCTCCAGCTCCCACTTAGAGGCATCAACCTTCAGCTGGCTTTTCCATATCAGGCGGCCGTGTGAGAACAAGAGCAAAGGCGGACTTAAACGGGGGAATGCTTCTTCGTCCACCGGAGGCTAGCATTTTAGGATTTGCTTCTTTTTGTCAGTTCCACAATGGAGACACAAAGAGGAGAAATGTGGAATAAATTTTCCAGTAACAATTGGCAAAGCACAGAAATCTCTATATGGCCATAGTCCCACACTGGGCGAGGCCACTGAGGTACAGCTGACAACTTGGCAGATTCATCTCTACTAGTCCTTTGTCAGAAATAATGAAATTGGCATTTCTCGACTTTGGCATTCTGCAATTGGCCCTTAGGCGCCTGAGAACTTGCCGGACGTGGACCTGATGAGACTGCAGGTCAGAAGAAAATAACAGAATATCTCCCAATAGATAATGACACAAGTGTAGAGCAAGCCTCTAAAGATGTCATTGACAAAATCCTGGAACACTGCGGGAGCCAAAGGGGCATTACAAGAGGGGAATAAAATTTGCATAACTGGGTTCATAAGCAAAAAACAAATAATTTTGAAAAGGATACATTACCACCAACAAATAGGATGACAAGTATATACAGACAAGCATCCCAGGAAGGATGGGCCACCATATGCCATAATTCCGTTATACATCACAGAATTCCAGTCCTCTCCTGTTAGAATCTGTAAGAAAAGAATAGAAATTTTTATTCACATACTATACCTTTTAATCAATATTTATTTCTCTTGTGTTTATTCTTTATTACTATTTAACCATTTTGGGGATTGTAATTCTCTTTTGAGTTGGCAGGCAGGCAAGGCTGAGTTGGGCAGGATCGTTGGTGCCTAGTCAATTTCAATTTTTGCAGTTCTGTTCTGCCCTTCTTTAAATGATTATGTCTTTGGAACCACTTTACATATCATGAAATTAATTTTTTTTTCAAGACATGTGAAAAATGTGTAACTTGTAGAAATATTTTTATTGGCAGCATTTTTAAAATCAAATTAGGTTGCAGACTATATAGGGGAAGTAGAGTGCCAGAGCTCCGCCAGATTATCCTGAATTCTCCTGTCTTAACTTCCTAAAATTGACCTCAGTTCTGCAATATGGTCAATTCCATGGCATTGCAGGTGCAATTTGAAGCGCTAATGAGAGATGATGGCAGAAACCAGCTGAGAAACAAGGAGGAGCTCCAAAGATGTCCACCAGGCAGCCACCTGACTAAACCCCTGCAAGCAGGAACAGCAGCATAGACCTCTGCTAGCACAAGTGCTATACCAGCACAGCCAGGAAGGTTTTTACAGGACTTACATTTACATGTGCGAGGGAGGTTGTATGATGTAACCAGCGGGGCCGGCTCCAGGCTTTAGTGGCCCCTGGGCGACAGAGCCTTATAGTGGGCCCCTCCTGTGACCGCCCTCCAGTGGCACACTGCGCCCCTCCCTCTGCGGACACACTGATCCCCCCCCCCCCTCCCGCAGACACACTGACACCACCCCCCCCCCCACCCCCTGCGACACACTGAACCCCCCTCCCTGCGGACACACTGACCCCCCGCTACCCTGCGACACACTGAACCCCCCCCTGCTGACACAATGACCCCCTCCATACACATTGAACCCCCCCTCACCCTGTGGACCAATGATCCCCCCCCTGCTGACACACTAACACCCCCCCCTCTCCCCCTGTATACACACTGACCCCCCCCGTGGAAAAAATTTACCTTTCCTGTTCCCCGGAGCAGCGCCTGCAGCTGTCTTCGGCTTGGGCTCCCGTACGCGCCGGCTCAGGTAAGTTTTAGATTTCCTCTATCTGCGCTCCCGACCAGCGCAGCATAGAGGCAGAAACGTGATCGATCCGGATGGTGATCAATTGCACCATGTCTTATAGCGACACTGGTACATTGATCCGGGGGCCAGTACCCCCGGGGCCCCGCACTTCCGGGATTCTAAAGATATTGAATGTAATTTCTCAGCCCACCCAAATCACAGTTGCCCACATTTACTAAAAACTGCACACTATGTGCAGTTTGTCTGTATATAGTGCAGAGTGCACTAGATTAATTATTTCAGGCGCATGTTCTTCATTAATCCGGCCCCCTCTGCACTGCCCCGACAGAGTGCACCACTTTTTTTGGTGCAGCTTTAACATAGGGCATGTGACACATTTGTCAGACCTTTGCATGATAAATTATGACGCGCCGCTGCTGACGTCATACTAGGCGCCGCACGGGAGAAGAACAATGGCGGCGCCCAGCACGATGTTAAAGAAGACAGAAGACAGCGCGGAAGCAAGAAGAGGAGTAAATAAGTTTTTTTTTTAAATTCTGGGCTGACTGTATGCTACTGGGGGCATGCTGGCCGGGGCCCGCAGTACCTGAGGGCTGGCGGTTGGCGGCCTACACACTAGTGTCATGGTGCTTGGAAATGGGGAACCGGAGGGCTGTGCTACAGCCTGGCAGGTCTCCAGCAGGGTGGTGTTGGCAAGAAATGATGAGGAGAGGCTGCTATAGCGGATCTCCCTGGGGCAACCCTTTGGTGTCTAGAGTATAGTCTATGTAGTGGACAGGGTGCCTGTGATGATGGCAGCCGTAGTAGCAGGGACCAGACTGAGGCATAGGTTGAACAAAAACAACTTACAGTTTCTTTATTGGAACCGACAGAACGCAGCAACGTGCCTTTAACAGAGTAGTTGGAGTGCTGAATGCAGTTTGGGGAGCCCGGA
Organism: Engystomops pustulosus; assembly: GCA_019512145.1. NCBI lineage: Eukaryota > Metazoa > Chordata > Amphibia > Anura > Leptodactylidae > Engystomops > Engystomops pustulosus. The sequence continues at coordinate 172,034,014 of CM033642.1, read as the reverse complement.
TGTAGAGCGCCAGCCTGGAATGCAGAGGGCAGGCTGGGAGGTAGCTGTGTCCTAAAAGGATGCTTCAGCTTGTCCTGGGTTGCTTCAGGTATCACCCTTGAAGGTAGGATGACACCCCTTTCCTCACTATACAAGCTATTAGTTTCCACTCTTCAGGCAGGGGCTAGCTCTTCCTGCTCTGGTCTGGTATGCTAGCTGTACAGAGTCTGTACGGGATAACTCCAGTCTGCTTCCTGCAGACCTCTAGGTCCGACTGCTCTCTACAATGTCCTTCAGACTCTCTGGTCTGACTGAAAACTACCCCTAGAACATTCCTTGAACAGGGATCTTGTAACTCCCCGTGGTCAGGTGGTGGCTGCTCCTCCAATACATCTCACTCACAGAAACATGTGTGTAATACATGTGATTGGCTGACACATATGACATCAGACAAAACACTTAACTCCTGCCTTACCAGGCAGGGTCTACCACTGCAATGTTCCCCTGTGTCCTATAAGGACTATGTATGTGATGTAGTGACATGCTGTGGGGCTGACTAGACCCTACACAGGCTGCAAGCTACATAGTGGGACGTATTCGCAACTACTTCCTCCACCTTGCATCGGCGAGGGTGTTGCACAAACATATAGATTTTTTGTTTTTTTGTGTTTATACACCAAATAGCAAAGCAATATGTTTTACCTATGTTCTATGGGTAAGTACGGTTATGGCAATATCCTTAAGCTTTTTTATATTTGACTTAATTTGAAGAGAAAAAGCCCTTGATTTTGCATTGTTGTCTACTAAGTATCATTTTAATTATTTGTGTTAAGCTGTTTTTTTTGCGGGTTTTTTTTGAGTTCTTTTAATTGGTATCATGCGGGGTAATGTGACTTTTTAATTGCTTTTCATGGTTTTGCACTATATGGGGGCATTTAGGGGACAATTGGTGAATTACCCTTTTTATTTTGTCCCCCTCTGGGACTTGAACAAGTGACAATTTGATAACTTGTTCAATTTAATAAACTATCATACTGATGTATGGCAGTGTATTAAAACAGTCTGCCTTATGCAAGGCTGACATCTGCACTGCTGGGTCCAACCCAGCAGACAGTCAGTAAGGCAGCTCTGGGGTCATTCATTCACCCACAGGCTGCAATGAAGAATACCAATAATGGCCAGAATACATAATGCTTTTTCTTTTGAACACATCCTATTAATTGCATTTTATTCTTAAAAATATTTTTTTTATATTTATTTTCCTACTTAGATAAAACAGAGTGATTCATATCCTCAGACCAACATTGTGCTAGTATATTTTGTCCTACCTTGCAATTTCTTTTTTTTACGTTCCTCCTCTGCCTTAGCCTTCTGTGCAGATGTTAGGTTTTCAGCCTCAGCCAGGTTATCAACAGCAATAGCAAGAAAGACATTAATAAAGATATCTGTTTTTTGCTAAAGAAATATTGTACAAATTGCACACATCAACAGAATTAATCTTACAGAATACTGTACTTAACAGAACAATTTAACCTCCCTCCTAGCAGCCCTACATGTAACTTAAAAAATAAAACTGTTCAGTTTTGGATTTAATAAGAAGTCCTACCTTATGCTGGAACTTAAATGGGTTGTCCACTTTCAGCAAATATTTTGATATGGTTTGTGTGAGGAAAAGTTATACAATTTTCCAATATACTTCGTTTTAATTCCTCACAGTTTTTCTAGATCTCTGCTTGCTGCCCTGCTATAACAGCTTCTATTTTTTGCTTCCAATGGATAGAAATCTGTCCATGTGATGTAAGGGATATGCATGTGCAAGAGTCATTATTATCACAGAGAGCTGTGTGATAATAACGGCTCATGCACATGCACCTCCATCACATCACATGGACAGATTTCTATCCACTGGAAGTGAAATAGAAGCTCTTACTACTGTACAAACTACTGGACAGCAGCAGAGATCTAGAAACTGTGAGGAATTGAATACAGAAGGTATATCGGAAAGTTGTATAACTTTTCCTTACACAAACCATATCAATGTTTGCTGAAGAGGAAAGCCCCTTTAAGGGCTGTGAATTGTATTTTTCAAATGTATTTCCAAGTAATTGGAATAACTCCTCCCTGAACACGATGATTGTTTAGAGCTAAATCTCTGTGTTCGGTAAATAGCTTTCTGTGTTTATTATTGAAGTGGTATTCTCACGAAGACAAGATTCTTAACCCCTTAAGGACGCAGGGTTTTTTTCACTCATTTCTCGCTCTCCACCTTCAAAATCCATAACTTTTTTCATTTTTACATGTACAGACCTGGTGTGGGCTTATTTTTGTGCGTAACAATTTTACTTTCCTGTAATGTTATTTATTTTAACATGCCATGTACTGTGAAGCTGGAAAAAATTCAAAATGTTGGAAAAAAATGTTTTCTTTTGTGTTCCGTTTTTTACGACTTTGTGGCGCTCCAATAACCCTCAGCTTTATACTTTAGTATGATCGCAGTGATACCAAATTTATACAGGTTTTATTGCGTTTTAATACATTTTCAAAAATAAAACAAATGTGTAACAAAAAGAAAAAAAATGTCATCTTCTGTGACACTAATAACTTTTTCATACTTTGGGGTACAGAGTTGTGTGAGGTGTCATCTTTTGCGAAATGAGCCGACGTTTTCATTTATATACCATTTTGAGGTCTGTGCGACTATTTGATCACTTTTTTAGTTCATTTTTTGTGTAAAGGTGTAAAGTCGCATTTTGGACATTTGGGCGCCCATTTCCAATCACCGCCGGCCATAACCGTTTTTTATATTTGGATAGATCGGGCATTTTGGGACGCAGCAATACCTAATGTTGTCTGTGATTTTTACTGTTTATTATGTTTTATATTAGTTCTAGGGAAAGGGGGTGATTAGAATTTTTATTTTATTATTATTTTTTCCACTTTTTTTCTCCCTATTTCTTAGACCATCTAGGGTAGATTAACCCTAGATGGTCAGATCGTTCCTACCATATACTGCAATACTTGCAATATTGCAATATATGGCATTTTGGCAGGTCATTCATTACAATGAGCCACTGGCTCATTCTCTATTTCACTGCTATTAACAAAACCAGCATATTACAGATATAATTCCTGTCTATCAGGAATGTTTGGTGAGCATGAAAGCGGCGTAGCAGTTGTGATAGGCCACGGCCAGGCCTCTTCTTCCATGAAAGACATGCACGGCATCTCTTGTGGCATGCGACTCATTCATGCTGAAAGCCAGCAGTCAACAGCACTGTGTTTGAGCTTGCCGAGTCTGGGCTCGTTCAAGATTTCGGCAGACGAGTCCAGTGAACTTAAGCGGACTGACACTAATTGTAGCCTTGGTGTTTCAACCACTGAAGATGAGATGTGACAAGTATATGGAGATATTGTGTCAGCTAAATTACTTGCATTGGTAAATGGTTTGGAGAATCCAAGTTAGAACAACACAGATATGGGAAGTTTTTTCACTTGTATTGGCACTTGGACATGTGAGTGGTGGTGGAACTGTCATAAAACCCCTAGCTAATGATAATGCTGATGGATTGCTCATATTTGTGGGGTTCATGTGTTGGGTCATAACTCTTGTGATTATACCAGCCAAATCGGCAGGGCATAATGAAGGAAAGCTTAGTGTTTGTGTTTATCCACTCCACATTTTGTCTTGTTGACTGTCTCAAGGGCAGTGAAAGAATCTCTCATGATGAAGGCAGTGTGTTTGACGTAAAGACTTTGACTGTGTAACTTCCTATACAATATGTGCTCAGTGGATTTTATGAATTATCCTGTGCAAATATGCTAAGAAAACCTGTCTAGATGGAGGTTGTATAGACTGTGCAACTCTACTGCCTATTTTTACAACACTAAATGCTGATAATGGGGTGAATAAGCACACTACGGAATTGTGCAATAAATAGCCATATATATATATGCTGTTACAGAAAAACAGGTGTAAAGTTTTTATTTTTGTTTGTTTGTTTTTTTTCTAATCACTTTACTGGCACAGAAATGAAACATCACATCAGAGATAACAACATACCACATTATGCAATTATTTGTCATGTGTGATAAATTCTGCCAAAAGCAGCAATCTAATAAAGTCCTTACCCACATATACATTGAAGAGTAACCAACCTGTCAAGTGTGTCAAGAGTGCAATATAGTTAAAGAAAAAGTATAAACAATGGTTAGGCAACAAGGTAACCCCTACATCTGGAGATTAAGAAATCCCGCCTGTCAAGAATACACAGAGGAGTGCAGAGGAGTGTGTGCCTGCACCCAGTTAAATTTTAGTATGTAAGTTATATACCACCTACAGCAGTATAGCTCTCATTGAAAAGGGACGAAGACTCTCAGACTGTGGACATTAAAAATGGCATCTTTGGAAGACATCAGGAGGATTTATCAGGGCTTGTGTGTCAGTTTTGTGACGTACAAGCCCTGAAATAATCGCAACGCCTTGCAATCGCCAACATTGCGATTATTTTTGCTCCGCACACACCTTCTCCATGCCAAGAGGGCATGAAGGAGATGTTGGACAGCGGCGCCTGCGCCCTCACTAGAACCTGTGAACTTTCATGACTAAAAGTTTGCAGGTTACTAAGCAATTTCACACCTGTCTGTTTGTATGGCAGTGCATGGTAGGATCAATCAGACAATCCACGGTTAAAGTACCCTAGAAGTTAAATAGTATACAATTTGTTATTTAAACTATAATATCACAAAAATATGTTTTTTTTGTCAGGTGCACACCCACCCGAGTTATGCTCGGTTTTTTGGCTAATTTTGACACACCAAGCTCAAAAGGTTGCCCATCACTGATCTACATTTAACAACTAGTAAATTGGTTATATGAAATTAGCATTCATCAACGGTCAATTGAGTGCTTGGCCTTTTGGATCGGATCTAATAATATTGGTTTTGGGTTTGGTAATTTCTTTTTTGATTCAAAACAGATGATGGCACCACGGTGCTAATATGCAGAAACATAGTAAACACAAAAAAGAACTGAAAATTGGGCTCTTTCAATGCAAAATCGGGTTCTTTAAAAGGGAAAAACAGAACCACATAAGGCACCTCTGAAGAGTATCAAAATGAAGAGGGTGTTGAAGGGAAACAGGACAAGATCCTCAAATTAAAGAAGGAGTCATCTCAGAATTAAATAAAATCCTGATGCCGACGAATACTTGTAACAAGATATTGGGTCACATTTAGGATAGCGCACCAGTTATGCGGCAAACTTTGCACTGCTTGAAGCTGTGCCACATTTGTGTCGCACACATCAATTTGTGTTTTGTGGCTTCCCTATTCTTCATGTGACACAAATTTCTGCATTGAAATGAGCGCTCATTCCGACAGTGCGCCACTTTCCTTTAACTGTATCATTTCCATCTCTTATACTTTTTTCTCAGTGTTGCCAAGCCTTTCATTAACCTTTTATACATCCACTCTAAAGATATTGAATGTAATTTCTCAGCCCACCCAAATCACAGTTGCCCACATTTACTAAAAACTGCACCTATGTGCAGTTTGTCTGTATATAGTGCAGAGTGCACTAGATTAATTTTCAGGCGCATGTTCTTCATTAATCCGGCCCCCTCTGCACTGCCCCGACAGAGTGCACCACTTTTTTTGGTGCAGCTTTAACATAGGGCATGTGACACATTTGTCAGACCTTTGCATGATAAATTATGACCGCCGCTGCTGGACGTCATACTAGCGCCGCACGGGAGAAGAACAATGGCGGCGCCCAGCACGATGTTTAAAGAGACAAAAGACAAGCGCGGAAGCAGAAGAGGATAAATAAGTTTTTTTTTTTAAATTCTATTCTGGCTGACTGTATGCTACGGGGGCATGCTGTATACTACTGGGGGGCAGGCTGGGGTGGCTGTACTCTACTGGGGGGCAGGCTGGGGTGTGGCTGTATACTACTGGGGGGCAGGCTGGGGTGGCTGTAATACTACT